>CM077152.1:50170705-50412167 GCA_039583875.1 Platanthera guangdongensis
AAGAAAAAGAAATCTACTTAGCAACAAGGAAAGAAAAAAAACTTGCACTTGAACTAGCTATCTCACTTGCTCTCTTTTCAATCCAACCTCCTAAAGCTTGAGGCAAGGGCTCCTTTTATAGATGAGGGGGAAGGTTCTAGAAAAATGGAGATGAAGGGGGAGAAAAGGGGAGGGGCCGACCATGTGCTTGGAGAGGGGGAATGCATTTCATTTAATGAGGGGGGAGAGAGGGAGGTGGGTTCAATGCATGGACTTTATGGAAATTAGAGTGAAAATATAAAATAGAGAGGGGGATGGATGTGGATTAAATGAAAGAGAGAGAGGGGTGGCCGGCCATGCCAAGGTGGCTAGGTGCATGCTCACGGTTTTGGGCTTGAAGAGGAGCTTGGGCTGCTTCATCCTTGAAGTGGGCTGTTTTATCTTTGAAGTGGGGAGGAGGCCGGGCTGCACCAAGAAGAGAGCTCGGGTTGGATCAATTAAGGAGGGGCCGAGCTGCTCCATGTAGGCTGCACCATGACTTGAGAGCTCGGGTAGCATGTAGGGGGCTGCATCATGATGTGGGCTTGCACCATAAGTGGCCGGGCTGCTCCATGATGTGAAGAAGTGGGCTGCACCAATGAAGAAGGCTCGGGTATGGGCTGCAAAACAAAATAAAACATAACAAATTAGACATATATTTTATATCAAAACATTAATTATTATAACATATCTAACATAACATAAAATAAAAATAAGATTGAACATAACATAAACATAACATAACATAAAAAAATTATATTCATAACAAGCAAATAAGATATGAAAGTAAGCATAACAAGAATAAAGTAAGCAAAAATACCAATTAACTTAGGAATTTCTTAAACTAAACTATACCAAAAATGATGACTAAAAGTAGCCATCAAATTCCCCCATGCTAGAGTATTTGCTTGCCCTCAAGCAAATAGAATTGAAAACTAGGGAAAAAGTAAACAAAGCAAATTTAGATTTCATAATTAAGAAAAACAAACATGAAAAATTAAACTATCCTAATTCCTATGTAAACAACTAGTGGGGTGATAAGTGCACAATAGAAAACTTGAAAGTGGAGACCTAAAAATATCATTAGAACATAAAAAAAATTTACACATTTCTAAATCTTAAAACAACGCATCCAAAATTAATGAAAATAAGAGAAACAAGAGTAGAAATTCTAAATAATCGGCGCATTAACGAACTACTAGATTGCTAGAATAATAATTATCCCTAAGACACCTCAAGATAACCTCCAAAGAAATCCATCAATGATGGTGGCCATAGGCTTATCCGTTCACACTTTCTCCACTACGCGAATTTACGTTCTAAAGATTAATAGGACTTCTAGTAGGCGTTAAAACTTGACTTAGGTAAATGATTAGGAAATGACAACAAGGATAAACATGAGGGCTTAAGCACTAAACCAAGGTTGAGCTCAAAAATAAACATAGCAACATGAAGGGAAATGATAAGTACTTCAAACAAACAAAAGACCATAAATTTTTTTTTTTACTTTAATAAATTGGCCGCAAATAAACTTCATTTTTATTTTTTTTCCTTTTTTTTCTTTTTCTCTCTTTTTGATTTGATAACAACATTTTTTTTCATAAAAGAGAGCTCCAAAAATAGGCTTTAAAATTTTCTTTTCATTTCAAAGATAATACTCCCTCACAAAAATGATTTTTAAGCTCAAAGTTTTAGAGTGAAAATAGGAAAGGCATTTTGGCTTTGGAGCAAATAATGAAATAAAAGTGGAGCTAAATCAAATAAACATGGAAAAGACCCAAAATAATTTTGCAATGGTAAAACTTTTTGGTGGGCAAGAAAAGCTCAAACGAGTCAAAGGGTGGCCTAAATCATTTCTAAAGTACGTAAAAACGACGCACATGCTTCGAGAGTAGCTAGAGACAAGTTCTAGACACCAAGAAAGACTACCCCACAAATAAAAAAGAGATAACATTACCTAGCAACCATTCGTAAGCAACTAACCGAATAAAAAGACATAACTACAAATTGCTAACTTATAATGTAGAAATCGGATGCCTATATTTAAGAAAAAGAAACTAGTAAAAATAAGCTATGTTAAACTAATAAATTTAGAAAACTGTTTCAAAGAGATCTAAATAGAACTAAGGAACCGCACGGGCCTACACATCACTAGAAGAAACATAAAAATAAAGATAGAAAATAATTTTAGATTTTGTTTTTCAAATAGATTTTAGCAATTTTTTTGGATTTTTGATAAGGCTAAAATAAACGCAATACTAAAGAAGCTTAACAAAACTATACTAATTTTTTTAGATTTTGATTTTAAGAAAGCAAAAGATTTTTTTGGAGTTTTGAAAGAAAAAGGAAAAAAAGAAACTAACTAAACTCTCCCCCAAGCTTAGATTTTTCATTGTCCTCAATGAAATAAACATTAAGAAAAACGAGGAGACTGAGAAGGAGAGAAAAATGCAGAAAGTAAGTGAAATAAAAAGAACAGGACTTCCCCGGGTTTGTGAGATGAAGGCGGATGTCGCTCCCCCATGCTTGCTTTTTAGTGCACTTGATCGTCAGCAGGTTGGACTTGATCCATCTTTATATCAACAACGTTGGAGCGGCGGTCACGAACTTTCTTGGTTGGCCTCCGGAAGGAAGAGCAAAATAAAAGCAGAAGAATAGAGTCCGTGGGCAGGTGCCCAAGATTGTTTTTTATTACAATAATTTAAAGTTCGAATAATATTAATAAAAGTCTTAGAATAAAACGAAATGTCCAACATAAAAGAAAGTTACATGAAAGAAAACATTACGATATAAATAAAAGTTGTTCCGCAGTAGGAGATACATAATCATTTGAAAAATATAACTTTAAGCGATAACCATTTACTTTAAAATCACCCTTATCCGGGTGCGAGAGTAGCACAGTGCCATAAGGAAGAACCTGTTTGACCGTAAAAGGTCCAGACCAACGAGATTTCAGTTTTCCAGGGAAGAGACGTAAACGCGAATTAAAAAGAAGAACCTGATCACCTGGTTTAAACGTTTTAGGGTGGCGCATGTTCTTATCGTGATAAAGTTTCATGTGTTCTTTATACAGCTTGTTATTTTCGTAAGCGTACACTCTCCATTCATCGAGTTCATTCAATTGATTTTTCCCATGCTCGCCGACTGAGTGCGGATCGAAATTAAAAAATTTTATCGCCCAATACGCTCGGTGTTCTACTTCTACCGAAAGATGACACGATGTTCCATAGACCAATCGGAAAGGTGTACAACCGATGGCGGTCTTGTACGCTGTCCGATAGGCACAAAGAGCATCGTCTAATTTTAAAGACCAATCTTTACGAGAAGTAGAAACAGTTTTTTCCAAAATTCTCTTTAGTTCTCGATTGACTACCTCGACCTGACCGTTAGTTTGGGGGTGATAAGCGGTGGATAATTTATGCGTAACGCCATATTTAGTTAAAACCTTAACTAGTTGGGCGTTACAAAAGTGGCTCCCCCTATCACTAATGATCGCACGAGGAAAGCCAAAACGAGAAAATAATTTTTTTAAAGAAATTTATGACTACGCGAGCGTCATTACTTGGTAAAGCTTGGGCCTCCGCCCACCTAAAGACGTAATCTATGGTGACTAAGATATATTTATTTCCGAAACTTGAGGGAAATGAGCCGACAAAGTCTATGCCCCACAAATCAAAAACTTCGCATTCGAGAAAATAATGTTGCTCCATTTCATTTTTATTAGAGATGTTTCCAGTCCGCTGGCACCGATCGCACCCGCCCACAAAGATTTGTGCATCTTTAAATATGCTTGGCCAATAGAAGCCAGCACTAAGTACTTTGTGTGCGGTGCGGTTTGCTTGAAAGTGCCCGCCAGTCGGACCTTCATGAACATGTTTTAAAATTTGTTGACCTTCTTCCCGGGAGACACATCTTCTTACCACCTGGTCCGCACAAATGCAAAATAGAAATGGATCCTCCCAAAAATAATACTTCAACTCAGAAAAGAATTTCTTCTTTTGCTGAGAGGAGTATTCTTTTGGGAGGACGCGAGCCACCAGATAATTGGCCAAATCGGCAAACCATGGGGTAGAAGAAGAAACGTTTAAAATTTTTTCATCCGGAAAAGAATCAATAGGTAAATTTTCATCAAAAATATCAATTTCAGGATTTTCTAGGCGTGAAAAATCATCAGCCGCTAAATTTTCCGCTCCTTTCTTATCCCGGATCTCCAAGTCGAATTCTTGAAGTAATAGGGTCCAACGAATAAGACGCGGCTTGACATCCAGTTTAGAAAGGAGGTACTTCAAAGCGGAATGATTCGTAAAAACGATAACCTTAGAAAGAGTGATATAAGGTCGGAATTTATCAAAAGCAAAAATGATAGCTAAGAGTTCCTTTTCAGTTGTAGTGTAATTTTCTTGCGCTGAATTAAGCGTTTTGCTAGCGTAATAGATTGGGTGGAAATTCTTAGCTATACGTTGTCCTAGTACCGCACCGACCGCAAAACCACTTGCGTCGCACATAATTTCAAAAGGTAAATCCCAAACTGGGGCGATCATAATCAGAGCATTTATAAGTTTGGATTTAATTAAGTCGAACGCCGCTAAACAAGAATCGTCAAAAATAAAAGGAGCGTCTTTCTCGAGAAGGTGGGTGAGAGGCTTAGTAATTTTTGAAAAGTCCTTAATAAATCTTCGATAAAAACCTGCATGCCCTAAAAAACTTCTTATCGCTTTAATATTCGTAGGCGGTTGTAACTTTTCAATTACTTCGATTTTTGCCTTGTCCACTTCAATTCCCTTAGTGGAAATTTTGTGGCCAAGGACTAAGCCTTCACATACCATAAAGTGCTACTTTTCCCAATTTAAAACTAGATTTGTTTCTTCGCAGCGTTTTAAAACTTTTCCTAAATTCTTTAAACATAACTCAAACGAGTCGCCAAAAACCGAGAAGTCGTCCATAAACACTTCAATAATGTTTTCTACATATTTATCGAAAATGACCAGCATGCACCGCTGAAAGGTAGCTGGTGCGTTGCATAGCCCGAAAGGCATCCTACGGTAGGCAAACGTTCCGAAAGGGCAAGTGAATGTTGTCTTCTCTTGGTCCTCGAGTGCGATAGGGATTTGGAAGTATCCCGAAAGACCGTCGAGAAAACAATAAAAACTATGCCCGGATAAGTGTTCTAAAATTTGATCGATAAATGGAAGGGGGAAGTGATCTTTACGAGTGACATCATTTAATTTACGGTAATCGTTGCACATCCTCCATCCCGTTACCGTCCTAGTTGGAATTAAATCATTATTTTCATTTGTTACTACCGTGATCCCACCCTTCTTAGGTACAACCTGAACCGGACTTACCCACTTACTATCGGAAATAGGATAGATTATCCCCGCATCTAATAACTTAAGAACCTCGCCCTTCACAACCTCTTTCATATTAAGATTAAGACGACGTTGAGGTTGGACTACATCCTTAGAATTATTTTCAAAAATTATTTTATGGGTGCAAAAGGAGGGGCTTATGCCAGAAATATCAGAAATTTGTCACGCTATAGCTCGGCGATGCTTTTGTAGTAGTTCGATCAATTGATCGTTTTCGGATTGAGAAAGTAAAGCCGAGATTATAACGGGCAATTTAGAATTTTGTTCAAGAAAGACATATTTGAGATGTTCGGAAAGGAGTTTTAGTTCTAAGTTGGGTGGTTCATCGTAAGAGTTCTTCAAAACCTTTTCATTTTCAAAGACAATATTTTCATAATTTTTTTGTCTAAACACCGGTTCATTTGCAAAGTTGGCTTGCGCGGACATAACCGTGTCTTCAAAAACATTTGCAAAAAAATTAGAAAAAGAGGAAGAAAAATCATTGGAAGATACATTTGAAAGAGAAAGAGAGGCGTCTTCATTTAAAACATCAAGGAAGAAACATGAGTCGTCATTTTCTAAAAAATTTTTCATGGATTGATTTATTAAAAACGTCACCTCATCATCTCCCACGCGAAGCAAAAGTTTTCCGTTACTTACATCGATGACCGCACGAGAGGTGGCTAGGAAGGGACGACCAAGGATAAGGGGGACCTCGATGTCTTCTTCAATATCAAGAATGACAAAATCCACCAGGAAGATGAATTTGTCGACCTTCACTAGCACATCCTCAACGATACCTAACAGATACTTAATCGATCGATCAGCCAATTGAATGCTCATACGTGTAGGGCTGAGAGTGCCCAATCCTATCTTTTTAAACAATGAAAAAGGCATCAAGTTGATGCTCACACCTAAATTCGCTAGTGCGTGCTTTACAAAAAGATCACCAAAAATGCAAGAAATCGAAAAACTACCCGGATCATTTATCTTTGTAGGAAGATTGGAATTTTTTATGACCGCCGAGCATTCTTCATTTAACGTAACATGAGATAAATTTTCTAATTTATTTTTGTTCGTTAACAGGTCCTTAAGATATTCAGCGTATTTTGGCATTTGACTAATCGCTTCATGAAATGACAAATTGATATGAATTTGTTTAAACATTTCAAGAAAGCGTTGGTATTGATCATCTAGCTTATCTTTCCTAAGCTTAGCGGGGTAGGGAGGTGGTGGAAATTCTTTTAAAATATCGAGATCATTATTTTTAAAACCATATTTTTCTTTTTCCAAAATAGATGTTTCTTGTTCATTTTCAAAAATAGAGTTTTCTTTTCCAAAATTTTTATCAGTTATTTCTTCGTCACTAATTCGTGTAGCAGTAGGAGAGGCAATCACCTTTGGCTCTTCCCTTGTGGTGGGCTCGTGAATTACCTTGCCACTCCGAAGGGAAATCGCTTTTGCGTGCTCCCTTGGGTTTGGCTCGGTATTTGAGGGAAGAGTCCCAGGTGGCCTCTCGAAAACCATCTTTGCTAATTGACCGATCATATTCTCTAAATTTTTCATTGAGCCTGTTAGATTTCTAATGGTCGCTTCATTGGTGCTTATGTATTTTGAAAGCATTTCCTCCAAAGAGGAAGGTTTTTGAAAATGTTGATTTTGTTGTTGTGGTGGTGGTGGTGGAGTGAAATCGTGCGGTGGACGTGCGGCATTCGCGGGATTACTCTAAGAAAAATTTGGATGGTTACGCCATCCAGGGCGATATGAGTTTGAAAAAGAATTAAAACCAGGCGGAGCAGAAAAATTAGAAAAAGCAGAAAAGTTCGAAGCATTATTTTGAGCAGGCCTGGGTATGTTCCCCAGATAATCCACCTGCTCGGCAGCAGCAGCATTTGCATTTTCATATACCTGAGCGGCGGAGGAAGCAGTCATCTCTGAAATCTTCTTGTTCAGCATTTCCACTTGCAGCGCCAGTTGAGAAACAGAGTCCACTTCGTAGATACCTGCAGATTTATTTGGGCGAGTCCTAGACGAGTTCCACTGGAAGGTGTTCATCGCCATGTCCTCGATAAGCTCAAGAGCGGCTTCCGGAGTTTTGCGGTCCAAAGAACCAACGGAAGCGGCATCTATCATTTGCTTAGTCTCTTGATTTAGCCCATTATAAAATGTCTGAACCTGTAAACATACAGGCAGAGCATGATGAGGGCATCTTCTCAAAAGTTCTTTGAACCTCTCCCAAGTATCATAGAGGGTCTCAGAAGCAATTTGAGAGTAAGAAGTTATATCATTTCTTAATTTAGCAGTTTTAGCGGGAGGGAAAAATCTAGCAAGAAATTTATCGACTAAAATGTTTCAAGTAGTGATTGATCCTCTTGGAAGAGAACTCAACCACTGCTTGGCTTTTGTCCTTAAAGAGAAGGGGAAGAGTCTTAGCCTAATAGCATCGTCTGAGACACCATTTATTTTGAAGGTGTCATAGATTTCAAGAAAACTGGCAATATGTAAGTTCGGATCTTCATCTTGTAATCCGTCGAACTGTACATATTGCTGCACCATTTGTATGATGCTAGGCTTAAGCTCAAAGTTATTGTTCGCAATTGCAGGTCAAACAATACTTGTTTCTGTACCCTCCAGGTTGGGACGAGCATAATCGGACATCGTCCTTTGCTGGGCAAATGCCGGGTTAGGGTCTCCCATTTCGGAGTTGAAGTTACAATCACCGTCGGAATCCTCAACCGCTGTTTGAGAAGTGGAAGCCCTGAATCGTAGTTGTCTCCGAAAGGAGCGTTCGATTTCTGGGTCCAAATCAAGAAGTAACGACGGATTCGTACGGGTCATGCACTAAAAAAATGAAGGAGAATGGAAATAAAAACTTGAAGAAAGAAAAAAAAAGAAAATGATTAGATTTTTTTTAAAATTTTTGTAGAAGCAATAGCGAAAGCGTTTTCAAAATATTGACGAAGAAGATCCCCGACAACGGCGCCAAAAACTTGATGGGCTAAAACCCGAACAGACAAGTGTACCTGTCGAATTGTAGTATCAAGGTCGTATTTAAACACGAGGTTGTCAAGTACTGCTACTCACGCTTGAACTATTATCCTACCGAAAGAAAGTGGGTTTTGAGAATTTTTAAAATTAAACTGAAACGAAATTTAAAACGGAACTATGAATTAAAAGATAGCACTTGATCGATGATTCACCATGAAAAGAGATATGAGAAATAAAAATATAATTTTATAATTGCGACTTAACTCGACCGTGACAGATCCGAAAATAAGACAAAATCTCGCTAGAGCATTAAGTCTCCTAACTTATAGACGCTTTGATCGAAATCTCTTTACAGATCAAAGAGGCCTAAAGTTGCATTATCGAGGCTATCCACACTATTGGATTTGACTCCAATCTGGAGGATTTACGTCGTCCTATCTCTAGGATTGCATGCAACTCCTTCCTTCTTTGAGTGATCTTTCAAATCAACGAGTCTCTCGACTACTATAAAATGAGATCAAAGGTCTACTACCGTATACCGGAAATACGGAGTCGGCTCGAAATAAATCAAAGAGGGATCGAGCGAAAGTTAGCAAAAATAAAATTACGAAGTAAAAAGAATTCCTATCTCAAATCATGGATCCTCATGATCAAATGCTAAAAGAAGATTAGTTACGCATGATTAAGAAAGAAAGCACGAAAAGATAAAAGGAATTCATTTTCATTGAGATATAAAAAGGTGTACAAGATAATGAAAGAGACAAGATTATGCTAATAAAAGAAATTACAATAACAAGAAAAAGAAATCTACTTAGCAACAAGGAAAGAAAAAAAACTTGCACTTGAACTAGTTATCTCACTTGCTCTCTTTTCAATCCAACCTCCTAAAGCTTGAGGCAAGGACTCCTTTTATAGATGAGGGGGAAGGTTCCAGAAAAATGGAGATGAAGGGGGAGAAAAGGGGAGGGGCCGGCCATGTGCTTGGAGAGGAGGAATGCATTTCATTTAATGAGGGGGGAGAGAGGGAGGTGGGTTCAATGCATGGACTTTATGGAAATTAGAGTGGAAAATATAAAATAGAGAGGAGGATGGATGTGGATTAAATGAAAGAGAGAGAGGCGGGGCCGGCCATGCCAAGGTGGCAAGGTGCATGCATGTGTGGGGAGAGATATGTGAAAAGAAATTGATGAAAAGGAGAGAGGGAGCCGGCCATGCCAACGTGGCTAGGTGCATGCTCACGGTTTTGGGCTTGAAGAGGAGCTTGGGCTGCTTCATCCTTGAAGTGGGTTGTTTTATCTTTGAAGTGGGGAGGAGGCCGGGCTGCACCAAGAAGAGAGCTCGGGTTGGATCAATGAAGGAGGGGCTGGGCTGCTCCATGTAGGCTGCACCATGACTTGAGAGCTCGGGTAGCATGTAGGGGGGCTGCATCATGATGTGGGCTGCACCATAAGTGGCCGGGCTGCTCCATGATGTGAAGAAGTGGGCTGCACCAATGAAGAAGGCTCGGGTATGGGCTGCAAAACAAAATAAAACATAACAAATTAGACACATATTTTATATTAAAACATTAATTATTATAACATACCTAACATAACATAAAATAAAAATAAGATTGAACATAACATAAACATAACATAACATAAAAAAAATATATTCATAACAAACAAATAAGATATGAAAGTAAGCATAACAAGAATAAAGTAAGAAAAATACTAATTAACTTAAGAATTTCTTAAACTAAACTATACCAAAAATGATGACTAAAAGTAGTCATCACCCGGTAAGCGCATGTCAACTGCTGGACATCACTTCTTAGTCCTCCAAGGAATCGCTTCACTCTACCCTCCTCATAAGCTACCAAATTAGGAGCAAACCTACTCATTTTGCTAAACTCAATCTCGTACTCGCTCACGATGAGCTGTCTCTGCTTCAAATACATGAAGTTATTCATGAGACGGTCCTGCTCGACCGAGGGTAGAAACTTCTTCAGCAGCATCTTCTTAAAAGATTCCCAAGAACAGCCTTCCTTCAGACTCTCCCTTTCCTGAATCCACCAACTCTTTGCCATGCCTTTTAGCTGATAGGCTGCAATCATCACCTTCTGGGCTTCTAGGATTTCGGAATACGAAAACATCTCCTCGATGGAGATGATTCAATCATCTAAAATCAGAAAGTCGGCACTCCCGTCGTAGGTGGGAGGTCCCAACCGCTGGAAGTGCGATATGAAATTCATTTCTAGTGGTATCGCCTTCGGGGGCACTAGAGGAGCAGGGGTATCGTGCGCGGCTTCGCCCAAGGCAGGCTTTTGCACTAATGGTTGCTGTACGAAAGCGGCAGACAACAAAACTCAATTTGTGATTGCATCGCAACCAACTGTCTCGACAGAGCCTCATTGCTCTGACGCAGACCCTCGATAATCGCATCACTTTGCGCACCTGATGACTCACTCTCCGATTGGGGAGTCGACTTCGTCGCAGGATGCTTTGGCGGCATTTCTAAAAAGCAAACAGACAACTCATCAAAATCCTAGCTTACAACATGGCAACACGACTAGTTCAGACCATACTTAAAAGACACTTGCTTATGCTGCAACTTGCTCTGGGATTTTATAATGATGCTATGTCCTACTTAGGTGATATCCTCTCATCCTATTGACTCTTGTGCCTATGACATTAATGCATGAATTCTTTATTCTTATTTAAAATCATGTGTGTACATATATCATCATGTAAACCTTAAGTTAGCACGCGTGCTTATGCGATGATATGCAATGTATATTGTGCTATGCATTCTATAAAGGCCCTAATGCATGTTATGAGTGACGTACACATGAAATGTTATGCATCCCATACTACATAACATCGCATGCAATGAGAAAAGAAAGCATGCTAATGGGCACCCATGTGATGGTGGTTATGCATCTCATACTACATAACCGTCACATGTTGCCACCTATGGTGGATCCATATACAAACACATATTATGCATACCATACTACATAATATGCCCCGTATACTTCTTATCATGCTATGAGTGTAGTGACTATGCTTCGGCTAAGACGTACTGATGACACATCGGTGTGTGCACGAAATGTCACTAAACAACTAATACTAACAAAAGAAGGTTGCCCGACCAATTTTCAAGCAACCTCCCTCTGATACCAACTGTCACAACCCGCATTTTCACCGCATAAAATAACTTATCAGAGTAAGGGAAAATGCGCGTCATGATGCCACGTCAGCAGGGGATAACTGCGGACGCTCAGACAAACACCTACTTAATCATGAAGAAAGATTCTTTAAGTTATCTTAAGGTAAAATCTGTTTAAGCACAATAGTCAGCCGTATCCCTCGGCTTTGTGACTCATTTAGTACACGAATCAAAATATAATTATACGATGCAGAAAAATACTTATTTAGATTAACTCCAACACCCTACAAGAGTATAAACGTCCCCAAATACAACTCATGCTATGCAAGACTCTAAATTTATAATAATAGTAAAAATAGCTTTTACGATCGCTAAATATAACAAGTTAGAGTTTTTAAATTATGCAGTGCATGTAGTAATAGTAATAGATTTTATTCTTAAAAATACATAACATGCATTCCTAGCATAAATAATCCCAGAGAGCAAGTAATTCACATCCACATATAGAGAAATAAACAGCTAGCAAGTATCTAAAAGTAGCAATTCTGTGAGCGTCAACAAACTGACACGAACCCACAAACAGAAATGTATGTCTGAGCCAGTAAAAAACAAAATAAACAACAAACTACCTCGTTAAGACGAGGCAATAACTACGACCAACACTATGGCCCAGAACTCCAAAACCAGCTCTGTTATCTGCTACTTCTCTGAACCTGATGCATTCCAAAGACAGAACACCTCATCAAGAAGGTACAAATGGTGACAGAAAATTAATAAACCAAAATAAACAAAGGTCAAAAGGGGTACCAACCCAAGACCAAAAACACTGAAGTAGAGTACAAAAAGAAAACGGGGCATCAACAGGAAAAGAACTCTTACGTGATTCGTCACGTTCAACAAGAGTACACCGGACGCACAAGGCCATAAGGTGAATACATGAATAATTCATAAGAAAGAAATACAAAACCTTTATTAGGCACTTATGATCGACTCTACCCAAAAACACGGGCGAGGTGGTCACTCGTGGACACACCCTCACGAATATAAAATCCGTCTAACTGCGAGAGAGTCTCATACTCTCCACCATACACCGCAGACGCCCCAAAAACTGGTAGACTTCCACAAGGTACTAATAAAAGCATCAAACATTGCGGAGGTGGTTTTGTCCACTAACTCCCGCAATTAAGAAACCCAAAGAAACCACAACACACATATCTCGAGATTTGGCTCGTCAGATTCTACTTGACACTTCTAGTTTCAAGACACGGTTGATCAACCCTTAGGAACTATTTACAATCCTAGATAACTCTAATCCGTTTAATAACTAAATCTAAGGCATTTAAAGCCATCAATAGGACATGAAAACATAGCCAGACAAAATCGAGTTCACCATAACAAAACGTCACAACATCATGTGATCATTGAGAAGGTTAATCATAACAATAATTTGGAAGAACAAGTGTAAACAATTTTAAAGAACATGAAAACATAGCCGTTACCATCAAATCAGATAAGGAGAAATGAGGGAAAACTACCACTTGCCTTAGTTTTACCAGAAAAGTTCTCCGAATCAGTCCACGTCGTAGATCGGGGCAAAAGGATGCGGGAGGAGTTGAAATCTGAACAAGAACGGCCGAAAAAAAGGTTAGCGCCGAAAAACCCTAATGAGAAAACTCAAGAAACGAGGAAGATAATACCACGATGGCGTAGCTCTTGGCGAGAGCTTTCCGGATCCATGTTCGGATGAAGATTTCGAGCATCGGAGCACCGTCGGCGGCCACCGGAAGCTTCACGAAAAAGAAACTCTCTCTCGCTCGCTGCTCTGGTTCGGGAGAAAAATAACGGAGAAGATGAAGTTTGATTCTAAACCTAAGTCCAAGAATATATATATATATATATATGTATATATGTATATATATACATACATATATGTATATACATATATGTATGTATATATATATATATATATATATATATATATATATATATATACATATATATATATATATATATATATATATATATATATATATATATATATATATATATATATATATATATATATATATATATATATTATAAAACGTTTTGTCAAAAACGGGCTATTTATGAGCAGTTTCGGGAAAAGCAATAATAGAGGTCTAAGATGACTTCCAATAGAAAAGTGCCCAACACGAAAGCTGTAGATCTCATCGAGACGAACAAATTTCATGTTAACCATTTTTTCGTACGACATCATTTTGACCCTCAACAAGGCATCCGAACGTAAACAACAATTGACCTACTCGAGTTGCAGAATGACCTACTCGAGTAGCAGAATGACCTACACGAGTAGCAGAATTGACCTACTCGAGTTGCAAAATTGACCTACTCGAGTAGCAGAATGACCTACACGAGTAGTAGAATGAACTACTCGAGTAGCAGAATGACCTACACGAGTAGCAGAATGACCTACTCGAGTAGCAGAATTGACCTACTCGAGTTGCATAATTGACCTACTCGAGTAGCAGAATGACCTACACGAGTAGTAGAATGACCTACTTGAGTAGCAGAATGACCTCCACGAGTAGCAGAATGACCTACTGGAGTAGTAGAATGATCTACACGAGTAGCAGAATGACCTACTCGAGTAGCAGAATGACCTACACGAGTAGCAGAATGACCTACTCGAGTAGCAGAATGACCTACTCGAGTAGCAGAATGACCTACACGAGTGGCAGAATGACCTACTCGAGTTGAAGAATTGACCTACTCGAGTTGCAGAATTGACCTACTCGAGTAGCAGAATGACCTACACGAGTAGCAGAATGACCTACTCGAGTAGCAGAATTGACCTACTCGAGTACATATAGAAATCACTCGAGTATAATTGCAGGAAAAACAATTCTTTTGCAAATATACCCTTTTGATCAAACTATATGAATGAATAGTAAATGACATTTTTGAATAGTACTATAATATTAAAATATTCATATTTATATATTTTGAATAAGAAAACACAAGTTCAAAACGGAGGCCTAAACGCGCGCCGAATTGAACGAAACTCGCACCGTAGACGAACACTGACGCTACGAACACAACGGCGAAGTCAAAACCAAAATCCGACGAGCCATTCCCGAGATATTAATCTTCAAAGTGTACGGCTAACATAAACAATCCAAAACTTCAATCGCGCGCCGAGACTCCAAAAATGCTCGGATTGCGACGAAACTTGTCGAGCAAGTCCAAAATTACTTAACTTAAATTCCAAATGCAAATATTTTCCCATTACAACAAGAATTCGGCCGACTCGACCGCACGGACGCGAAAATGCCTTAACGGCATTGCGCCGTCAACTTGACGTTAAAAGTAACGCCACGACGTCATAAATATGACGTTGCCCATTCAAATAAAATCATCGAAAAAAAATCGTGGGCGTTACAACCTGTCTGCAGCTATCCAGTCACGCAGTCCGCAGCTCGCTGCTCCCTTCTCGCCCAGCCCGCATCAGTCCACTGCCCGCAGTTCGCTGCCCCCAGCTCGCAACCCGCAACCCCCAGCTCGCCGCCCCTAACTCGCCGCCCTGCCTGCCGCTCGCCCAGCCCTCAACCCACAGCTCGCCCAGCCCTCAGCCCGCAGCTCGCTGCCCCCATCTCGCGCCTCTATCCGCTTGCCCCCCCCCCCCCAGCTCGTCGTAGCTCGCCCAGCCCTCAGCCCTCAGCCCACATCCCGCAGCTCGCCCAGCCCTCAGCCCCCAGCTCGCCACACTTAACTCGCCGCCCTGCCTTCCGCTCGCACAATCCACCTCCCGCAGCTCGCCCAACCCTCAGCCCGCAGCTCGCTGCCCCCATATCGTGCCTCTGTCCAGCCCTCAGCCTGCAGCTCGCTGCTCTCCCAAGGTCGCCCGCCCCGTAGCTCGCCGCCCGCAACCCGCCAGTCCGCCTGTCCGCCCGCTGCCCCCAGCTCACTGCTCTCCCGAGGTCACCCGGCCCGTAGCTCGCTGCCCGCAACCCGCCACGCCACCTGTCATCCTCTCGTAGTGCTCTCTGTTTTTTCCAACTCTGTTCGGCTACTCTCCACTCCGACGCCATGACCACCCTGTTGATCTCGCCACCTCTAAAAGCTACTACCTTCCAACTGGCCACCGCCAGCGACTGGTCGGACTGGGCCCTTACTGTCGAAGCTACCCTCTCCACTCGTGATCTCTGGGATCACATCATCGGTGCTCCCCCTACCTCTGCAAGTCCTGCTCCCAGTTCTGCAAGCTCTACTATAATCCCCTCTGCAACCACCACCCCCACCGCCACCTCCACTGCCGTAACCACCCCTGACGATGCTACTCTGTAGCGACGCCGCGATCAGGCTATTCGGGCTTACATCTTGGAGTCTGTCGCTCGTCCGCTCCTCACTTCCATTGGTCGCCTCTCCTCCGCCCGCGCTATGTGGGAGTATCTTCAGGACCGATTTGTTCACTGCGGTGGAGCTCGCCGTCATCGCCTCATCTGCGATTCTCAATCTTCTCGACAAGACGGGCGATCCATTCAGGACTTCTTCACCCTGATGAGCACCTTCTGGAATGAATTGGATTCCATGGTACCTTTACCCTGCGGGTGTGCTCGTTCCTTGGCGTTTCAGCGCCATCTCTCCGAGGGTCATCTCCATCAGTTCCTTGCTGCCCTGCGCCCGGAGTTTGCTCTCCTAGCATCTAAACTTCTTCATCGAGTTCCTCTTCCTACTTTGGATAAAGCCCTGATTGCCCTGCTTGATGAGGAAACTCGCCTTCGTCCTCCTGTGGATCCTCTGCCTCATCCTCCGCCCGACACAGTTCTTGTTGTTCGAACACGGGACAACACTATTACCTGCAACTACTGTAAAAAGGTGGGCCACATGAAGTTCGAGTGTCCCACTCGTCCCCCACGACCTGATGACAACCGTCGTCACAACCGCGGTCGGGGGCGGGGTCGTGATCAGAGTTCAAAACCCATCGCTGCAGCTGCTATAGATCTCCTACAATGCCTCGAGGAACTACTCCTTCAGTCATCCTTGCTTCAACGAGCCACCTCTGCCTCTCACAGCCTATCTGTCGCTCCGGGTACTCCTATTGTTCGGACTTCACCAACTGCGCCTTGGTACTTTGACTTTGGGGCCTCCTGCCACCTCACCAATGATTCCAACATCCTCACCAATTGTACCTCCAACCCCACTCACCCTCAGGTCACCACTGCTGACGGGGGTTCTGTCCCCATTATGCAGTCTGGCTCCATCACCCCAAGCTCTGCTCCCTATGGTCACCTTACCCTCTCTAACGTCTATCTTGCCCCTAGCCTCCACATGAACCTTATTTTTGTTAGTACTCTTTGTGATATTGGCCTAACTATTTTATTTTCCTCTTCTGACTGTGTTGTGCAGGATTCACGGACGACTTAGAAGATTGGACAGGGCCGTAGGACTGGTGGCCTGTATCAGCTGGAGTACCTTCACATCCCATCATCATTACCTTCCCCTTCTGCTCTTTCTGCTATCTCTGATGCCGACTTATGGCATAGACGTTTAGGCCACTTGTCCGGTGATCGACTTCGAAGTGTTATCCGCTCTGGAGCTTTAGGTCGTGTTTCATCTTCCCCCCTCTCTGTTTGTACTTGCTGTCATTTGGTGAAGCACGTGGCTCTACCTTTTTCCAACAGGGCTTCCCAAACTTCAGCCCCCTTTGATTTAGTGCACTCTGACATTTGGGGCCCTGCCCCTATTGCCTCTCATTCTGGTTATCTTTATTATATCAGCTTTACTGATGACTTCTCTCGTTGTGTCTGGGTATATCTTTTACATCAACGCTCTGAAATATCCGCTGTGTACCACACGTTCACCATAATGATTCATACTCAATTCGCGCGTCGCATTAAAATTTTCCGTTCCGACTGTGCTCAGGAGTTCCTCTCCTCCACCATGCACGACCTCATCCAATCTCACGGCACCCTCAATCAGCAGTCTTGCCCTCACACCCACGAACAAAATGCGCCGAACGGAAACATCGTCACATCATCGAAACTGCCCATGCCCTTCTCGTCTCCGCCTCTGCCCCTTCTTCCCTCTGGGCCGAAGCAGTTCTTACCGCCGTCCACCTTATCAACATCACTCCATCCTCAGTACTCTCTGAGGTCACTTCTTATGAACGCCTATACTCTCGTCAACCAACCTACACAGCCCTCCGTACGTTTGGATGTACCTATTTTGTTCTCCTTCCTAGCACTGAACGCACCAAACTCTCTGCTTGCTCCGCTCGTTGCGTCCACTCGTTGCGTCCACTTGGGTCTCAGTCCCCACCACAAAGTATATCGTTGCTATGACCCCATGACTCGTCACATCCACATTTCTCATTATGTTTCCTTCCTTGAACATGAAATGTTCTTTTCTTCCTCCACGCCCAATCCAATGCTTCCCACACCAACCACTATTTCTCCGCCACTCACCCTTCCTCTACTGCCCCCTATACCCACCCGCCCCAGAACACACTTCGCACCTCCTGCACCGTTACCAAATAATCCCCCATCCGAGGATTCACCTTCCCATACCGCTCCCTCTCCCGCTCCTGCCCCTTCTGCTATGGCACGTCTGAAGCTCCGTCCGTCTCTCAGCCCGTGGATCCTGCTCCCCCTCGACGCAACCCTGCTCGTCCTCGACTTCCACCTGCTCGCTACGCCACCGACTCTGCCGGGCATAACCCATCTGCTCTCGCCACGACTACCTCCTATTCTCCTGCCTTTCAGGCCTTTCTCGCCGCTCTCCACTCACACCGGGAGCCCCAAACATACCGAGAGGCAGTTGCACATCACAAATGGCAGCGAGCCATGGCAGTCGAACTCCAAGCTTTCCACAGAACCCATACATGGGACCTCGTCCCCTGTCCTCCTGGCGTCACTCCTGTCAGCTGCAAATGGATATTCAAGATCAAGACTCGGCCGGATGGGTCTATTGATCGCCACAAAGCCCGCTTAGTTGCACGTGGGTTTTCTCAGGAGCATGTCATCGACTACGATAAAACATTTGCACCGGTTGCCCGGATGACAACCGTTCACACACTTCTTGTCGTTGCTGCAGCTCGCAACTGGCCATTACATCAGATGGACGTCACTAATGCCTTTCTTCACGGTGATCTTATAGAGGTGGTGTATATGACTACTCCACCAGGTCTCTCTATTCCCGCCGGCCACGTCTGTCATCTCCGTAGGGCCCTCTATAGTCTCAAGCAGGCCCCTCGTGCTTGGTTCGAGCGCTTCCATATGGTTGTTCTCAAGGTTGGGTTCATTGAAAGACAGACTGATCATTCCCTGTTTACTAGAACTTCTCCTCAGGGTTTTGCCATCCTCCTCCTTTATGTTGATGATATGATTATCACTGGGGATGACCATGCCACCATTGCCTGTCTTCAACAGCACCTCCGCCGTCAGTTCGAAATGAAGGACATTGGGCCCCTCCGATATTTCCTTGGGCTGGAAATCTCCCGATCCAGGCGAGGCATCTTAGTTTCCCAACAGAAGTACATCTCAGATATCCTCTCTGTTGCTGCTCTCACTGACACCCGTACAGTTGATACTCCGATCGAGCTCAATCTGAAACTCCTCCCAACTGACGGAGAACCTTTTCCGGATGTCTCCCGCTATCGACGTCTCGTCGGGATGCTAGTCTATCTCACTATGACTAGGCGTCTAGGCCTGACATTGCCTATGCTGTTAGTTTTTTCAGCCAGTTTGTCTATGCTCCTCGCTCAGTTCACTACGCCGCAGTGCTCCGGATTCTTCGCTACCTGCGCACCTCCGTCAACCGGTCATTATTTCTCTCTGCCACTTCTACACTCACCCTTCGAGCATTCTCAGATGCTGACTGGGCGGGGGATGTTACAACTCGTCACTCTACTACTGGCTTCTGTATCTTCTTGGATGACTCTCTTATATCTTGGCATAGCAAGAAACAGGACTCCATTGCGTGCTCCAGCACTGAAGCCGAGTATCGTGCCATGGCTTACACTACTGCTGAGATAGTTTGGCTTCGTCGTCTTCTCTGCGATCTTGGTGTATCGATCGTCGGGCACACTCCCTTATTCTGTGATAATCGAAGTGCTATACAAATTGCCTCCAATCCTGTGTTTCATGAACGAACGAAACACATTGAAATTGATTGTCACTTCACTCGCCAAGAGTTCCTCGCCAACACCATTTCTCTGCCATTTGTTGCCTCTGAAGATCAAATAACGGACTTCCTCACCAAGTCGCTCACATCTGCTAGATTCCGATATCTCATTGGCAAACTCTCAGTTCATGATCCATCGTGAGTTTGAGGGGAGATGTTAATATATAGCCCATTTATGAGCCCATTTATGAGCCCATGTTGGTTTTTAGTTTAGTCTCACATTGTAGATTTGAGATTCCTCTTCTCTTCTCTCCCTATATATTTGTACTCATTCCATTGTTTACATTTAATGAATAGAAGACCTCTATCATTCTAACATTACCCATGAGCGATCAATTCATACGTTAGCCTCTCGACTGTATGAAAACATAAATGAAATATGGTGTCACTAAATGAAAATCAAGGGTAAATCAAAAAGGCTTCATCAAAGAGAAAAATAGAACATAACGATCATAACTTGATTATCTCATGCTCATGCTCAGATCTTCTCGATGGAATACTTAGAAGAGATTAGTTAATCATATCCATGGAATAAGTCGAAGACATAATAAAATTGCACGAATATAAAAGAAGAGAAAGAGAGAGATTAAGGGAAGAGAAGTAAACTTTTTTTATTTCAAAATCAAATATGATTACAAGTAGATAAAAGCTAATGAAACACTACTACTAACCTAGAAAAGAGAGATTACAGGTTAACTAAAGAAGTCCATGAACAGTTAGAGAGAAAAAGCTTGAAAGCAAGAGAGAGAAGTGCATAAACATAAGAGAGAGAAGTACAAAAACAAAAAGGAGCACCTAACATCCTCTCAACACTCCAAAATTCTGAATCCTTGATCTCAGGAGCTGCTGGAATTTATAGAAAAGAATTTTAAAGTGCACGCCCTCATATCACACACGTGACTTGGGGGAGTGTAATTATAATTGACCGTGGCGGGAGAATTTTAACGGGACATCAATCGGGAAGGGGCTCGAAACTGGCGGAACACACCCCCATGTCATGCCCATGACTTGTGGACGTGACATGTACGGAAGATGGCGGATCAGCGATGATTGCGTTGAGCTTACCGGGACCAAACTCAGAGGGACACTCACTCAGGTCACGGGTGTGACTCAGGTCATGCCCATGACTTAGGGGTGAGACTTGGAATTTTCTACAGGATTTGAGCTTAGGAACACAACACCATTGGGATTGAGTTACACCGCCTTGATCACGCCCGTGCAAAACATAAAATAAAACTAAGTTAAAAACTAAATTTATTAAAAAAAACTATTTATGAGCTATAAATTAAACACACACACATATATATATATATATGAAAATTAATATTTTTGCCTTAATAAATTAAACTAAATTATGCATTATCAGTGCACACACACGAGCATCCCTAACATCCTATTTTGGACTTCCAGTGACAGCGATTATCTGGCCTTCCAACACTACCATCATAAAACAAAAATCGGAGAGAGAAACGCTAAAAAATGAAAAAAAAAACAAATTTAAAATGTATTGATAGGTTACGCGAGCCCGTGCGAAAAATGCGCATCTGGGCAAAAAACAAGCTCTTGGCCAAAAAACTCATCCGAGCTAAAAACAAGAGCCCAGACAAAAAACGTGCACCCGGGCAAAAAAATGCGTGCCTCGGGTAAAAAATGCGCCCCGGGTGAAAATCGCGTGCCCGAGCGAAAAATGCGCACCTGAGAGAAAACACACTCCTGGGCAAAAAACACATGTCCGGTCGAAAAAGCGCACCCAGGCAAAAAACACGCACCCTATTGAATACAAGCCCAAGCGAGAAACACGCCCCCGCTCGAAAACGCGTATTGAGGTAAAAATGTTCGATTCTGTGAAAATTTGATGGGGAGGGGGTGGTAAGAATTGTCGATTTGATTTTTAGGTCAAAGCCAAAGTCATGGGTTCTCAAAACTATCTCAATATCGACGGTGCGGGGTTAATATTCGATTGAGGGGTTTTTAGTGTTATTGAAATATCGATGCCTTTGGACTCAAAAATCAATTCCACCCTAAAATAATCTATCCAGATGGAGTCTCCTTAGAGCGCTAAATGCATCCCATGCTTGAGGTTTGATTATCGGGTAAAATTCTCAGTCATGAGTGCAAATAGTAAAATTCCCCATCAAAGATTGCAAATAGTAAAATCCCCAATCAATGGGTGCAAATAGTAAAATACCTCATCAAGGGGTGCAAATAGTAAAATCTATCATCATGAGGTACAAATAGTAAAATTCCACATCATGGGGTACAAACAATAAAACTTCTTATCAATGGGTACAAATAGTAAAATCCCCAATAATGAGGTGCAAATAGTAAAATTCCTCATCCGGGGGTGGTCTCTGTATAACAAAAATGTGCATGTCAGTCTGCGTATAGTAAACAATATAGTTATGACGTGCACATAACCATATCCGTCATATCGCTGCAAAACAATATAAACATGTGTGCACATAACACATATATTGGTTACGGTGTGCGAATAACTGCATAACCTTTGTAACCACCACTTATTTACGAAAATGCCACTCTCAAAATCTATAAATAGGACCCAAGACCTCCTTTATTTCCATCTCTTCTCTCCCGGGAAAATCTTCCTATGGATTTTCCCTCTCCCCATCCCTTTCTCTCGCTACGTCTGCTCGTGTGCACGCCCCTTCGCGCGCAGGTTTCCCCTTGCGCACATCCATCCGTGCTCAAGTTCTTCCTGGTGTGCGCTCCCCCTCTGCGCACGTCCCTCGGACCACTCCGCCATCAAGACAGTCCAAGCGCGCCTCCGCGCGCCGGTGTCAAGACCGTCCAAGTGCGCCTCCGCGCGCTTTGCCGTCAAGATTGTCAAAGCGCGCCTCCGCGCACTCTGCCGTCAAGACCGTCAAAGTGCGCCTCTGCGTGCTCCGCTGCAGGAGGAGGAGAGGGGTGGTTTTCCAGGGCAGTGCGAGATGGCTCCTAGGCCGAGGAGGGGATGCCTCCTGTCTTCACCTTCTTTGGGCGAGACGATGGTGACGGTAAGGAGGGTGGGGCGCGAACCAGAGCCGTGGTCAGAGCGGCCACGTTGGCCTTGTTCTGCTTGCGCACCATCGCAAGGCGCTCGCGGAAACTCTGGCTGTGAGACATGATTGCAGTAGAGCCAAGGAAGGAGGAAGTGTGAAAGGGGGCATCCTCTATACAGAGTAGGAATCCTATATTTATAGGCTCCAGTGGAGGGCCTCACCAAAAATTCCATCATAAATACGCCCATAAATACGCTTTAATGACACGAGCGTCGGTTGGACTTTTTTTCCGAGCTTGAAACAACGTCGAAAAGAGCGGAGATTATGTACAACCTCAGGCTCGCAGGAACAGTTCGGGCTCGAAGAGAGGGGAAGGTAAGGCGAGGTGGGCTCTTTGACAGAGCCTACTCACTGGGCGAGTGGGACCCAGGAAAAGGGCTCCTCACCGGGCCAGGGCCGGCTCGCTAGGCGAGAGGGGCCCAGCGGTTCGGGTGAGAGGGGCCCAGCGGCTCAGGCGAGAGCCTTTCTAGGCGAGACAGACCCAGAGAGAGGACCAGTCGCGAGGCGAGGGCCAATCCGCTAGGCGAGACGAGCCCCAGGGTAGGAGCTCTCGCCCGCGAGGCGGTGCTCTCGCCGAGCGCCGGTTCAGTGGTTGGTCAGGAATCGGTTCAGTTGGAATGTGGTTCACCTTTTTATCCCCAGGTGATTTTACGCTTTTGCCCTCGGTGGTCTGCATATAACCATTCAGAACAGCGGAGTTTGGCTGTTGGCAGACCTGACCAAGGGTATTTTGGTAATTTCAGGTCAGTTCAGTTTGATTATTGGCAGTTCAAACTCAGATGCCTATAAATAGACCCATAGGGGTTCTTCAGAAGGTACTTTTTTCCTGGGACTTTAAAAGAGTTTCCTGTGCTTTCTGAGGAGCTCCAAGCACAGCTTTTGGCTTTGGAGGGGAAGCTCTCAGAGATCTTCCGGGTAAGAGATGAGACCTCCATGCTGAGGCTTTGGGTCGGTTTCTGGTCCTTCACAACCAGTCAGAGGTCAGAGCTTGAGACAAGTAGGTGTTGGCTACGCACCTGATTTTGAACTTTTGTTGAGGTCAAATTTCGGCTTCAACACAAATAATGGAGGTTTGTCTGACACAGATCCGACCACGTGGTTTTTCACCCAGTTGACAAGTTTTCCACGTTAAAAAATTCGCTTCCCAACTTTCTACCTTCTGTGACTGTTTGCGCGCTCGACCGTTCCCAGGCTAATGCGGTTCAATTTAGTCCGGTCTACCGGAGCCTTGAGCGACCCGCAACATATTCGAATAGCGAAATTGATTTTACTTACTCCATAGTCAATTCTTGAACACCAATGCCATCCACACAAATAATTCTTATACACATTAGACGAATTCCAATCGCCTAATGTATTCTAAAGCTTTTGTTAAATTGTAATAAAAAATCTCATTAGGAGAAGCCCATGTATAATCTATTTAGTCTCACATTATAGATGTAGAAGACACTCTATCTTTCTCTCTATATAAATATATGTACTCCTGTATTTACAAAATAATAAAGATCTGTGTTACTTTTCTCTCTCTTGCATTTCTGTACATGGTATCAGAGTCATCGGTCTTGTTCTAGGCAGATAGTATTTTTGCTAACCGCGGTCTCTCTGCCCTAACCGCCCAATCGGTCTTGGACTAGGCGGTCTCTCTTCCTAACCGCTCCTACGGTGTATTCCTCCTGTTGTGACTTCTCCTTTTCGAACCGCTTCTCTCCCTTTCCCCACATTCTCCCCCTCTCCTCCCCGTCTCTCTCCATTTATAGAGGATCCCCTGGACCCCGCCTCTCTCTTCTCATTGCGATATCCTCTTTCTTCCTGCTCTTGTTGCACAGTTTGACTCCTACTTGTCGCGCGGACTGCTTTTTGCTTATCACGCGGTTTACCTTATTCTTGTTGCATGGTCTACCCGCTGTGACCTCTCTCCTCTACTCGCCTTCTAGTGTTCGCACGAGTAGACATGTTCTTATCCTCTCTATTTGCCACGGTCTCCTCTGTCCGCTGCTAAGTCTTGCTCAGCCTTGCCGGATAGTTCGCTACTCTCTCTTTACCTGCCAAGTGGGCTCTATCCGAAGATCTCTCCTAGCCGCCCACGACTTCCTGGATCTAGCCGTTGCGGGCTCTCCTAGCCACCCGACCTCTTTTCCTCTAGTCACCAGGCCGACTTCCTGGATCTAGCCACTGCGGGATCTCCTAGCCACCCGACCTCTTTCCTCAAGTCGCCATGCCGATTTCCTGGATCTAGTCGCAGCGGTCTCTTCTAGCCATCTAGCCTCCTTCCTCTGGTCGCCAGGACAACTTCCTTGATCTAGCCGCAGTGGGCTCTCCTAGCCACACGACCTCTTTCCTCAATTCACCATGCCGACTTCCTGGATCTAGCCGCTACGGGCTCTCCTAACCGTTCAGCCTCCTTTCTCTAGTCACCGGGTTTCTTTTCTAGCCGCCCGTCTCTTGCTACAATGGGCTCTATGGTAACTCCCGCCCTTCCCGCAAGTGTTGCTGCCCCATCTTCTGAAGTTTGGGATGAGCTTCGAATAACCATCATCTCTCTCAGCGGGAACACCAATTTTGTATAATGAGTCCATTCGGTTCATCGTGTTCTACACCATCTTACTCGGGCCAAACCTACTGACCATACCGATGACTGACTTCGTGATGACGGCTGGGTCCAATCCTGGATGCTTAATTCCATGGACACTGAGACATACTGCATGTCCCTGTACTATGAAACAACCAAAGAAATGTGGGATGAGCTGCATTCTCTATACTCCGGCAAGGACAACATACAACACCTATTTGACATTATCTCTGCTCTTCAATCACTGGACCCTAAAAATGCGGGCGACTTGACTTCATTTGTTGTTAAGGCTAAAACTCTGGTAGAAGCCTGAATACAACATCAGCCCCCTTCTATAGATCTTGCTGCTCAACAAGCATAGAAGGAAGTTGTTGGGATCGCTATGATGATGGCTCGTGTTCCCAGTCATCTTCACAGCGTTAGGGCTCAGATTCTTTCCTCCTCCACTACACCCTCCTTATCAGATGTTTGCTCCATGCTGCTCAAGATCACACCACCACCTGAGGTCCCTACTAGCTTCTCTCAAGCAGCCCCTTTTACATACTCCTACTTCTCCAGCACATGGCTCCTCTACTCAGGGAGGTCGCTTCACATCTCGGGGTCGGGGATGTGTGGGGTGCTCTACTCTCAAGTGTACTCACTGTGGTCGGGATGGTCATCTTGAAGTCATCTACTACCGCAAACATGGTTTGCTGCCTCATCTTGCTGCTACAACTGTTGCTGCTCCTCATCACCAAAGCTCTACTCCTACTGGGTCGCACTCGTCTACCCAATAAGATATCAACGACCTTCTCCTACAGCTTCAGCAACTCCAACGTTTTGTTAATCAGACATCTGGCTCGGTTGCTTATTTTTCCACTGAAGGTATCTCTTATCTCTTCTATAGAACTCACTAGATCGTGGACTCTGATGCTACTCATCACATTATGTCCCAGAAGCAACCTCAGACATGCACTATGATTATCCCAAATTCATCACCATGGCCAATGATGACACTAATCAGTGTCCGGAGCTGCTGACCTACACCTCACGCCTACTCTCTCCTTATCCTAGGTTCTTCATATTCTGGGATCACCCTTCAATCTACTCTTTGTTAGTAGGTTAGCTCGGGATCTTGATTGCTATCTAATCTTCTCTCCTTCATCTTTTGTTGTGCAGGATCATCAAATACGAAATATTATTGGTAAAGGATGGTTGTCGAATGGGCTTTATCTCCTGAATGTTTTCTTTACTATCCTTTCTATAGCCCCCTCTGTCGATTAACATCGTCATCTCGGTCATGCTCCACTCCCGATTCTCAAGAAGGCTCTTCCTGGTGTCGCTTTGTAAGAGTTTTCCTGTGAATCATGTATTCTTGGCAAGCAACATCGTGTTTCTTTTTCACCTATCTGTAATCGGAGTACTATTTCATTCTCTCTAGTACATTCTGATATCTGGGGGCCCTATAAAATCCCCAGTGTTTTTGGCTATTGATATTTTATAACATTTATTGATGATTATTCACGTCTGACCTTGCTTTATCTATTACGTGATCATACTGAACTAACATCTGTCTTTTGTACTTTTATTACTGAGATGCGTACACAATTCTCTGGTACCTTAAAAATACTTCGCACTGATAATGCTCGTGAATATACTAGTCGTACCTTCACAAACTTATGCACCGAATTTCGGATTGTCTATCAGACCTCCCGTGCTTATACCCCCTCAGCAAAACGGTGTGGCCGAGCAGAAGAATCAACATCTTCTTGATGTCACTCGCTCACTTATGTTACAAATGCAGGTGCCCACCAAATATTAGAACTTTTTTGTCTCTATTGCTTGCCATCTCATCAATCGCATGTCCTCCTCCATGCTTGACTTCGTCTCTCCGTTCGGTCTCGTATTTCCTTCCAAATATCCATTTTCCCGCACTCCCCGTATCTTTGGATGTACATGTTATGTCCACTCTCTTGGACCACCGCATGACAAACTTGCCCCTCGAGTCACAAAATGCATGTTTTTTGGTTACTCCCGCAATCAGAAGGGATATGTATGCTACTCTCCTGCAGACAAAAAGGTGCTCGTCTCCGCTAATATGACTTTTCTTGAGGCACAACCCTTCTACTCCACCTCTTCCACACTACCTCCACCTTCCACTGCTCCTCATCCGGCTGTCCTCGTCACGACTTTGCCACATCCACCTTCTCCTCCTCTACTTCCTCCACTCCTAGTGCCCAAATTACCTCCACCACCACCTCCTCATACACTTCTCTGTGTCTATACTCGTCGCTCATCCATGACAAATGCTCTATAATAGCTCCCTTCTATCGATGATATCCCGAGGCTTGATGATTCGACAACGCCCTCTATGGTTCATCCACTGGCGAATTATGTTTCCATACATCGCCTCTCTGCGCCTCTTCTCAAAATTTCCACCACTTTCTCTACCATTTCTATTCCTAACTCTATGCATGAAGCTCTCCAACACCCGAGATGGCGTGCGGCTATGGACGAAGAAATGACAGCCCTCTAGGCTAACTATACTTGGGACCTAGTTCCTATCCATCCAGGCCAGTCTTGTGTTAGCTACAAATGGGTCTTTGCTGTCAAGCATGCTCCAGATGATACTATTGACCGTCTCAAAGCCCGCCTGGTGGCCGGGGGCTTTACTCAACAACATGGAATTGATTATGATGTAACCTTCTCTCTAGTCGCCAAGTTGAATATTGTTCGCGTCCTGATCTCCCTTACTGTGCATCGACAGTGGCCCCTACATCAACTGAACATCAAAAATACCTTTCTCAATGGTGATCTCCAGGAGACCGTTTACATGCACCAACCGCCCGGGTTTGAGACCACAGGAGAGTCTCGTGTATGTCATCTTCGGAAGTCTATATATGGTCTCAAACAATCTTCTCCTGCTTGGTTTGATAAATTTAGTAAAGTGGTTTGCATGGTTGGTTTCACACGGAGCTCTGCTGACTTCTCTCTTCACTCGTCATCAACCAACAGGCATTGTGATTATCCTTGTGTATGTGGATGATATTCTAATAACAGGAGACGACATCAACGAGATTCGAAACATCAAGAAACATTTAAACTCAGCATTTCAGACAAAAGATCTGGGAAATCTTCGATACTTCCTTGGGCTTGAGGTTGCAAGGAGACCTGGTGGACTTGTTGTTGGGTATTGTATCCACGATTACCTAGATTTGAGGAAGCCACCTGCCAAGCTAAGATGAATTCACAATGTATTTGATAAACTCTTTCAAGTTGTACTTGCAGTCTCTCCACGCTAAGTGCACACCAATGTCAGGGTGCAGTAGGTCAATATACACGGGTCTGCACGACGTAATCCCTCGTTGAGCAGATCAGTGTGTTGGCCTATGTGTACTCTCTCTATTGGAGTGCACTTACTTTCAAGTACAGGGCCGCTCATATGCAAGAGAAGACAAGGAGCTTGGAGGATCAAGGAGCAGCTCCTAGGTGGAAGACGAAAAATCGTCCAAGGCAAATTCGACGAGAATCACCAAGTGATTCTCGCCGAATCGGCGAGAATCACTAGGTGATTCTCGTCGAATCGTCGAGAATCGTCAGTAATTCTCGCCGACTACTTCTGGCCATCTCAAAATGGTGCCAAGTAAGATTCGGCGAGAATCACTTGTAATTCCCGCCGAACCAGTGGTCAAGCAGCCCATGAATACAAAGTCCAATTCGTTGAGAATCGACAAGTGATTCGACGAGAATCACAAACGATTCTCGACGAATCGTCGAGAATCACTTGGTGATTCTCGCCGATTCGTCGAGAATCGTCTGCGATTCTCGCCGATTTTTACTTGGCGTTTTCTCAGAATGCTGCTGAACCGGATTCTGCTTCTGGATTTGTTTGAACCGGATTTTGGGGATTTCATTTGTGGGTCCCACAAACGGTCATATTTGAGAATCCTACAGTATTTATACACAGGTACTTTGAACAGTAAATACACGGAGAAGAGAGAAAGAAAATCCGGCGGCGACGTAACCCTAACTTCGCGAAATCGCTCCGCTCCGCCGCCGCCGCTCGCGTGAAGTGGTCGCCGCTGCTGATCGCTCTTCTTCCCGATCTCCGGTGACAGAAGCTTAGCAAGGCTTGAGTCTCACGCGTCTATCCAGAGATCTCTTGTCTCTTGATTTGTTGACCGGGAAAACTCCCCCGTCCGAATCGATCGAGACGACTGATCCTAGAGTGACCGTTGGTAGACCTAGCTTGCTTCGCAACGAAGTTTGGATCTCCAAGTTCAGCAGCTGCTCTTCATCGTAGCCGCCGATCCAGAAGCTAGCCGCCGCTCGTGTGCCGCCGCCGGTTCCGTGGAAATCCTCTCCAAGAGAGACCAAGGTCGTAGACTCTTCATCGACTTCAAGAACACATCGTCGAACAAAGAGGAACACCGGAGTCTCCAAGAGAAGTTTGTATCACGTGTACATTCTACGTTTATTTTATTGTAAAGGAACTTTTGTTCCGTGTTGTAAGGGTTGGGTGCAACCCGATTTGTGGGAGTGTTGACTCTCACGTGTGGAAGGGCTCCTTCCGTTAGTGAAGGGATTGGATTTCAATCCCATTGGAGAAGTGACCGAGTCGTCCCTTGTTGGGGAGATAGGTCGAAGGGGGAAAGTGGATGTACCCAAGTCGGGGAACCACTATAAATTTGCTGTGTATTCTGTGTGCTGTGTTTGTTGTTTTTATTGTGCAGGTACATCTGTAAATTCCGCAAAAGAACCCCACGTCACCTATTCCCCCCCCCCCATAGGTGCACATAGCCGACACTAGGTGGACTTTCAAGTGGTATCAGAGGGAGGTTGCTCTTCAAAAAGGTTAACACCTTGAGCAGAATCCTGCCACCAGTGTCAGAAGCATGGATCTGGATTATGACGTATTGCCACTCAAACTCCCTGCATGCTCAAAGGATTATTATCCCATCTGGAGGATGAGAGTATTATTTCACCTGGATGCCATCGATCCACGAGCATCCCTCATCCTGGAAGAGGGTCCGTTTATCCCCATGAAGACCTCCGACTCGGGGATCCAAGTGCCCATGTGCATTGCTGAGATGACCGAGATGGAACTCTCACTTTTCCAACTGGACCAGAGGATTCGACAAATTATTATGGATGTCTGGTCTGGAGCCTCTCACTCCAGGTTGGAAAAATGTAAAACGGCTAAATCTCTGTGGATGACGATCTCAGAGCTGATGGGGGGGTCAGAGAATGCTGAAATATGCTGCCAATCAGAGGATGAAGCGTATGTGGGAGTCCTCACCTCTGAAGATGAATGCAAGGATCCTTCGGATTGCATCAGAGCTCCAGTATCCTTGTCAGAGACTGAAGAAGATAGTGAGGAAAGCAACTCCGACGAGGACGAAACATTGGTCACTGATTCTAATGACAATAACCCAGATGAGCAGGTATCATCTTCATCCTGTCCCACATCTTTTGACTTTTCTGAAGACAGAAACTGCTCCCCTCCAGAAAATACTGATTCCCTGAAGAGAGCCCTTCAGGAAAGCAATCTACTTGCTGAGGAGCAAGCTCGAGAGATTGCTCGACTGAAGATCTTGTTGGTTCTCCAATTGGCGTCCAACAAGGTCAAGGACTCTAAGATCTCAGCTCTAGAGAATAGTCTAGAAAATGAGAAACGTATAGTATCTAACTTTTCCAAAGTTGATGCTATAAAGAGAAAACAAGAAACCGGGTGGATCTCCCGGATTATCCAGGGATGGAGAAATGGGGAAACGGTGTTCCGACCTCCCACTCCAAGCGGGAAGGCAACTCATCATGCCTTCAGGTATGACCACAGGAATAATCGTGGTCACTGCAAGGGTGAATTGTCCCCATGTGGAAACGTCCATAGTGCAAGAGGCGTCATGGCCACCCATGAGGAAATACCTAAGGCTCATTCTGAGCCCTTTGTATTCACGGCCACTGCCACAACAAAGTGTGGATCTGCAGGTCCTAGTTCACAGAAGAATTCTCTCCATTCGAGGACACGGGATAGGGAGAATAGAAGTCAGGATGTCAGGCTTCATGGAGCCCCAGCAAGGAAGATGTCTGAAAGAATGACACCACCTTCTCGGCCTCATAACGCCCACATCATGCATTCATTTCACCCTTCCTCATGCCTCGATGGAAGAGGAATTTGTGCGACAAGAACATGCCCTATCCCTTTTAGACCTAGGACCGTGACTACACCAGTCACTAGTTCAGGTCGAAAACGGCGATACAACATTCACTCTTGTTGGTGCTGCGGCAAAGTGGGACACTTTGCGATTGACTGTTGGCACAATCCCTCTGTGCCCACAGCAAGGGGTTATCCATGTTCTAGGGACAGGGGTAGTCTTCCGGACAGGTTTTCTGAAGGAAGGCAGTTGCGTGCTCATGCTAATAGAAACCTAGGACCCAATATGATTTGGGTTCCTAAGGTATAGTAATTCTGTTTTGCAGGGTAGTCTAGGTCCCCTTAAATACGATGGGATCTGGACAGTAGGTGGCTCAAGGCTTATTCGGAACAAGCGTCTGCAATAACAGATGTGCTACCTGTTGAGCATACTCACTTCAAGCTACTAATATGTTCCATCTGTGGGACTAAAACGATAACTCTCCAAATCCCAGGTAACTTTGATCAGTTCAAGGACTTGTGTCATGATGCATCCTCATTCAAATTAAATATATATATATATATATATATATATTGTTATCCTTGTGTATAAGTATACTTATGCTCATCATATATGTGTGCACCTTTAAGGAGAGATTACCTCGAGGCATGCAAATCATTACACATCAATAAAAGGTTAACCAAGATATGTCATTGCGAATTTCGACAAATCACAATTGACATCAAAAAGTGTCTGGAGAAGCCTCGCTCAAATCCAAATAGATTGTCGTTATAATAAACATGTATTTATTAATCTTGTGTTAACTTGACACTCGAAGAATTTGAAAATTGTGCAATGCTTCCCAAAGTTTCAAGACAAACATCAATATATATACTCCAAATCCCGCCGACCCATTTTATATCTCGCCAAATTAGACAAATCCCGTCGAATCCCGCTGAAGGAGCTTACCGACCGCTCGGCTTCCTTAAGAATCCCGACGACTGATATAAATCCCGCCGAAACCGAATCCCTCTCACAGCCGTCGCCCGTTCGCCTTCCTCACGACTCGCGCAAGAACACACCCGACGACCCTCGCGCAAGAGAACTCCCCAAGACTCGCGCACGGGCACTTCCGCGAACTCGCCGACACCCGCAGCCCTCCGACGCTCTTGTCGACGCCGTCGAATCGCTGCTGTGTGTGACCATCTTCTCTCCGCAAGGTACTAGCAAGGCCGCACCCCACGGGATACTCTTCTCTCCACCGAGGATCTTCTCGAAGCTCGTCAACTCACCTGCGAGTAAGCCCTTAGGTAACCTCCTCCTCAATGGCTCCAAGGCCGAACCCCAAGTGATGTTCTCCTTTTGAATGTTCACTAATGTTTAGAGTCGGGCTTCTTTCTAGATCCTCAATGGCCCCAAGGACGACTGCAGGCTTGATTTCTGGTTGCGAGCTGGTTCGCACTGGTTTTGCTCATGCCTCGGACGAGTTCCGGAACATCATTCTCATGCTGGAAGAAGCCGGACTAACCTTCGTATTGGAGCATCCTTGCAAAGTTTTAGATAAAGAAGTGCTGGAGTTCTTCTCTACCGCAAGGCTTCGAGACAGAGACTCCATCATCAAGAGCAAGGTGGCTGGGACTAAGGTAAAGATGTCTGCCAGTAAGCTAACACGCTACCTGCAGCTCTCAAGTGCGGAGCAGGAAGACTATTTGGAGGACGAGGACAAATCCAGAACCCTCCTGTTCTGCGGTCTACCAAGAGGCACTCGATCAATAAAGCGAAAAGAGATGAATGAAGAAGGGAAGCTCCTATCCGACATCATAGGAAAAGTACTCATCTGTAAGCCAGGCTCCCATGATCATATCTCCGGAGATATGTTCAAAATTCTCATAGCCGTGGTCTGCAGAAAGAGGTTCAACTGGGGAGAGTTGATGTTTCAAAAGATCAAGGACACTCTGGGCACTCCAAGCTTCGGCCGCATCATCAGTCTATATCTCAACCAGCTCAACGGAGACAGATTCGACATGAGCAAAGGAGTTCCTCTACATTACTTGAAAAAGATGGATGCTACTGTGTTTGATCGATGGGAGCGGCGCATCGGACAGCCTGCTGTAGAAGAGCATGAGGAAGTATCTCCCGCAGCCTCCCCCCGTGAAATTCCTGATACCCTGACTGCAGGAATCGAGGGGGAGACTCTACCCTCTCATATGGATATAATATCTGACATCGCCCAGGTGGCCAGGGATGCGGTGGCCGAAGTTAATGAAGAAAGTGAACCTGGGTTGGAGGATGAGGAGGTCCTGAACAGACACACTCAAGGAACTGAAGCTGAAACACTGGACTCTGCTGATCAAGAAGAGGAAGAAGCTGCTGATGTGGACGAATTTTTGGATGCGGACGGAGAGGACGCTGTGAATGAGGGCCATGAAGTGTTTGAGTCTCCGGATACTGATGAACCTCCTACTGATAAGTCTGCACCAGTGGAGGGGGAGGTAAATAAGGCCACCAACATCCCTCCCATAGAGACTGTGATGGTATCCAGCTCTACTGATGCGTCTGCTGCCGAGCCAGAGCAAGGCCAAGAAGTGCCTCCAGGTATCCCATTACGAGATGACCTAGCCATTCACACTGTCCATATCATTCAGGGCATCGTGAATGAGCTTAAAACCTCTTTTGATAAAGCTCAGAAAACAATGCTGCAAGAGATTAAGACTTCTGAAGATCTCATGCTGAAGAATATGGTGGCAATCAACCATAAGCTAGACGTAATGGAGAAGAAATTCGAAGAAAAATATAACGCGGCCGGCGAAGCTGTCACACTGTTAATGGCCGGCTTGAAAAAGAATACTGAAACTCTGGCTGTTGTCGATCAGAACGCACACGTTGTGGCCAACAATATTCAGAAATTTGATGGTAATATGGTCACTTTAAATGCCAATCAGCAGACCCTGGTCAATGAATTCACCAAGACCACGAAGCATATTGATGACTCCCTGCACTCGTATGCCAACTGCATAGCTGACGAAGCCAAAAAGGGGGAGAAAGAGTATATCGCTAAGCTGGCCGAGCTCCAAGCAAGCATGGATGCAAACTTTGCACAATCAAGTAAATACGTCTATGAGAGTTGCTGGTGGATGCTACAACAGGCACTGGGCACGTTAGGCGTCGTCCTACCTGACCAACCTGCCGGTATTCAGGTTCCTGAGACTTCTAAGGCTGCTGAGGAAGTACATATTGCTGAGGATGTAAGTACAAGTGCTGCTGATATTTTCACTAATGAAGCTGACGCTAGGGCCATCTCCAAATCTAAGCTGAGAAGTATGTTTGACCAGGAGGCTTTAGTTAAAGCAAGGGGAAAGAGGAAAGTTCAGGAAGGGACATCAAAGGAGACACCAACTCAAAAGAGGATCAGACTGAGTGAGGAGGATGTAAGAAACGAAAGGTGGAGCCCAGTTTCAAGGAACATCATCTTAGACACCTTCCGGCTGCAAGAAAGAGGAGAGATAAATCGAAATGAAGCATATAGCCAGTATGAATGGGAGACGCACAAAGCATTTGAAGCGAAGCGCAACATTTTCTTCAGAAACAACAAGGATCCAGACAAAGTTGCTCCTCCTAGGTACTACCCGAAGCCCAAGGAATACATGGAAAGGCAGAGCAAAAAGTACTTGGCGCAAACTCTTAAGGGTGACGTATCTAAGGACAAATAGTCATTATTTTATAGCTGGTCACGGTGTATTAAGAACATTTAATAATTATTACTGTCGTATGAACAGTTCTGAATTATATGTGAATATATTTCTCGTGGTATATATATATATTCTTGAATGTGTGAATGATTCAAGTCCTGTTCTGATTACATATATTCCCTTGAGTTGCATATTTTTTTTTTAATGCTATAATTATTATTTGATAGGTGTTATTCATCTTAGCTAGTAGGGTTTTGGCTTCGTCAAATAGGGGGAGATTGTTGGGTATTGTATCCACGATTACCTAGATTTGAGGAAGCCACCTGCCAAGCTAAGATGAATTCACAATGTATTTGATAAACTCTTTCAAGTTGTACTTGCAGTCTCTCCACGCTAAGTGCACACCAATGTCAGGGTGCAGTAGGTCAATATACACGGGTCTGCACGACGTAATCCCTCGTTGAGCAGATCAGTGTGTTGGCCTATGTGTACTCTCTCTATTGGAGTGCACTTACTTTCAAGTACAGGGCCGCTCATATGCAAGAGAAGACAAGGAGCTTGGAGGATCAAGGAGCAGCTCCTAGGTGGAAGACGAAAAATCGTCCAAGGCAAATTCGACGAGAATCACCAAGTGATTCTCGCCGAATCGGCGAGAATCACTAGGTGATTCTCATCGAATCGTCGAGAATCGTCAGTAATTCTCGCCGACTACTTCTGGCCATCTCAAAATGGTGCCAAGTAAGATTCGGCGAGAATCACTTGTAATTCCCGCCGAACCAGTGGTCAAGCAGCCCATGAATACAAAGTCCAATTCGTTGAGAATCGACAAGTGATTCGACGAGAATCACAAACGATTCTCGACGAATCGTCGAGAATCACTTGGTGATTCTCGCCGATTCGTCGAGAATCGTCTGCGATTCTCGCCGATTTTTACTTGGCGTTTTCTCAGAATGCTGCTGAACCGGATTCTGCTTCTGGATTTGTTTGAACCGGATTTTGGGGATTTCATTTGTGGGTCCCACAAACGGTCATATTTGAGAATCCTACAGTATTTATACACAGGTACTTTGAACAGTAAATACACGGAGAAGAGAGAAAGAAAATCCGGCGGCGACGTAACCCTAACTTCGCGAAATCGCTCCGCTCCGCCGCCGCCGCTCGCGTGAAGTGGTCGCCGCTGCTGATCGCTCTTCTTCCCGATCTCCGGTGACAGAAGCTTAGCAAGGCTTGAGTCTCACGCGTCTATCCGGAGATCTCTTGTCTCTTGATTTGTTGACCGGGAAAACTCCCCCGTCCGAATCGATCGAGACGACTGATCCTAGAGTGACCGTTGGTAGACCTAGCTTGCTTCGCAACGAAGTTTGGATCTCCAAGTTCAGCAGCTGCTCTTCATCGTAGCCGCCGATCCCGAAGCTAGCCGCCGCTCGTGTGCCGCCGCCGGTTCCGGGGAAATCCTCTCCAAGAGAGACCAAGGTCGTAGACTCTTCATCGACTTCAAGAACACGTCGTCGAACAAAGAGGAACACCGGAGTCTCCAAGAGAAGTTTGTATCACGTGTACATTCTACGTTTATTTTATTGTAAATGAACTTTTCTTCCGTGTTGTAAGGGTTGGGTGCAACCCGATTTGTGGGAGTGTTGACTCTCACGTGTGGAAGGGCTCCTTCTGTTAGTGAAGGGATTGGATTTCAATCCCGTTGGAGAAGTGACTGAGTCGTCCCTTGTTGGAGAGATAGGTCGAAGGGGGAAAGTGGATGTACCCAAGTCGGGGAACCACTATAAATTTGCTGTGTATTCTGTGTGCTGTGTTTGTTGTTTTTATTGTGCAGGTACATCTGTAAATTCCGCAAAAGAACCCCACGTCACCTATTCCCCCCCCCCCCCCATAGGTGCACATAGCCGACACTAGGTGGACTTTCACTTGTCCCATCCCAACGTGTAGAAAGTAGCGAAAAAGAAAAAACAAACAGATAGACTTTTGAATAATTGAAATTTTATTATCCAAAAAAGATATCATTTACAAAGGTATGACCTCCCTTATATAGAATGGAGGAGATATAAGAGAGTATAAACAAACAATGTGAGACTAAACATGTACATGTCAGAGCGGCTAGAAATAAAGGAGACCGCACAGGCCGCGCGGTTAGACAGATGGGTTAACCGCACGGCAACTCCAGCAGGATAAGAACAGGCCGCACTGAGAGTCTGACAGACCGCCCGGTCTCCAAGCACCAGAGGAGACCGCCAGACCGCTCGGTCAACAAACCGCCAGACAAGACCGCAAGGCCGTCCGGTCTAATACATCAACACTCCCCCTCAAGCTGGAGCATAGATATCAATCATGCCCAGCTTGTCACAAATGTGGAAGAAGGAAGTAGAGACCGGCTTGGTGAAGATATCTGCCAATTCCTTGTCAGAGGTGACAAATGGAGTACAAATCTGTTTCTTCAAAATCTCTTCCCGAATGAAGTGACAGTCAACCTCTATATGCTTTGCTCTCTCATGGAAGACCGGATTTCTGGATATATATATATAGCGGCCTTGTTGTCACAGAACATAGGGAGAGTACAGTCATATACCTCGCCCAGGTCAAGCATGAGAGCCCGCAACCACTTTAACTCACACGTGGTTGACGCCATACTCCGGTATTCGGCTTCTGCACTGGATCTGGATACAACAGACTGTTTCTTGCTCTTTCAACTCACAAGATTACCTCCAACAAAGGTACAAAAGCCTGATGTGGATTTACGATCGCCTTTGTCATCCGCATAACTTGAATCTTAGTAGGCCTCAACCCTCAGATGACCATTCTTCTGAAAGAGTAACCCTTTGCCTGGTGCTGCTTTGATATACTGTAAAATCTTCAGGGCAGACTGAAGATGGCACTCCCTGGGAGCTTGCATAAACTGACTGACCTTGCCTACAGCATAAGCGATGTCGGGTCTAGTCACCGTGAGATAGATGAGTTTGCCTACCAAACGTCTGTACCTTGTGACATCAGATAGAAGAGGCGAGTCATCCGTCCACGTTTTGTCTTCTCCAATAGCCATGGGAAACCGAGCCGGTTTGGCACCTGTCAATCCTGCTTCTTGTAGAAGATCAAGGGCATACTTCCGTTGGGAGAGAACCAACGAGTCAAGTTTCCGAGAGATTTCTATCCCCAAAAAGTATTTCGGGGAGCCCATATCCTTCGTGACCAAGTGCTGACGGAGGTGCTTCTTCGTCAAGTCCACCCCATCTCGGTCATCGCCAGTAAGAAGAATATCATCCACATATACTGCCAAAACCACCAGTCCCGAGGCCGTTTTGCGAATGAATAAGGAGTGATCGGCCGAACTCCTTCTAAAGCCGATGGTAGCCACAATACCACTGAATTTGTCGAACCATGCCCGATGGCTCTGCTTTAGGCCATAAATGAACTTCTTCAAATGACATACGCGTGTCTCCCCCTGAGCAACATACCCAGGAGGTTGCTCCATATAGACGTCCTCCTGAAGATCGCCATAGAGAAAGGCATTCTTCACATCAAGCTGGAAAATAGCCCAATCCCGGTTAACAGCCACAGAAAGGAGAACCTGGATGGTGCTGAGGCGAGCAACCGGAGAAAAGGTGTCAAAGTAATCAATTCCGTAAGTCTGAGTGAAGCCCTTGGCCACCACCCGGGCCTTGTAGCGATCCACAGTGCCGTCGGGGCGAAATTTCACAACGAAGACCCAGCGACAGCCAACCACATCACTGTCCACTAGAGGAGGAACAAGGGTCCAGGTACCCCATTCAGTAAGAGTAGCCATCTCCTCATCCATGACAGACTTCCAATGAGGGAGAGAAAGAGCCTCCTGGTAGGTGCGGGGAGTAGAAGTAGCAGAGATAGTCAAGGCAAAACACCTGCGAGAAGGAGAAAGCCGATCATAGGAAACAACGGTCGCAAGCGGGTGTTGAGTACACGCCCGCACCCCTTTGCGAAGAGCAATAGGAAGATCTAGGTCGACGGGAGCGTCAGCGACCGGAGCATCCGTAGCGGAGAAGGCTAGCCCGGGACTAGAGTGAGACGGCGGCAGAGAGGAGGGTGGAGGGGTGCGTGGGGAGACGAACTGGGAAGGAGTCGGTGGAGGAGGAGACGGAGGTGGGAAAACGTCGAGAGGCGTGGAAGGAACAGAGATATCAGAAGGAAGAGAAGAGGTAGGAGAGAAATAGGAAGCATTCTCGAAAAAAGTCACATCTGTGGAGACAAACTGCTTGCGGAGAAGGGGGTCAAAGCAGCAATAGCCTTTTTGAGTGGTAGAGTACCCCAAAAAGACACACTTGGTGGAACGGGGGGAAAGCTTGTCGCGGGTAGCGGAGGGAGCGTGAACAAAGGCCATACAGCCAAAGACACGGAGAGGGAGAGGAAAAGGTTCCTTGTGGGGGTAGAGAATGGAGAAGGGGGTCTGGCCGTGGAGAACTGTGGAGGGAAGGCGATTGATGAGATAGCAGGCGAGGAGCACAACGTAGCCCCAGTAGGAGCGAGGGACGTGCATCTGCGTCATGAGAGTACGAGCAATATCAAGCAGGTGACAGTTTTTACGCTCCGCCACCCCATTCTGCTGGGAGGTGTAAACACAAGTCGTTTGATGAAGCAGGCCATGTTGGTGAAAGAAAGAGGAGAACTCATGATTCAGATATTCCTTGGCATTATCAGAACGTAAAACTTTAATAGAAATAGCAAATTGAGTCTGAATCATAAAATAAAATGATTGCCAAACAGAAAAGAGTTCAGAGCGATCTTTTAACAGATACACCCAGGTATAGCGTGAAAAATCATCTATAAAAGTGACAAAATAGGATCTACCCCGACCAACAGTGAGGGTAGGAGCAGGACCCCATACATCAGAATGAATAAGATCAAACGGGCGAGAAGAGCCACGACCGTGCTTCGGAGGGAAGGAGGAGCGATGATGTTTGCCAAGCTGACACGCATCACAGTTGAGCGGAGAACTGGTATGAGGTAAGTGGGGCAGAAGCTGGCGAAGAATCCGAGGAGGAGGATGTCCAAGGCGAAGATGCCATTGAAGGAGATCTGTGGAGGAGGAGTAGGCGGACAGAGCGGAAACATCGTCGAGGAAGTAGAGGCCGCCGCTCTCAGTCCCAGTAGCAATCGTCCGCTGGGTCCTCGGGTCCTGAAAAGAACAAGTAGTGGGAGTGAATAATACGGCGCACTGAAGTTGCCGGCATAAAGTAGTAACTGATAACAAATTGCACGGGAACTTCGGGACATAGAGGGTACCCTCCAAGCAAAGCGAGGGGGTGAGTTGAACCATGCCCGTCCCATAAACTGGGGACGGGGAACCATCCGCCACACGAACCGGGGGTAAGCGGTCATGTGTCTCAAGACGGGAGAAGCAATGAGGGTTGCCAGTCATATGATTTGTAGCACCGGAGTCAATCAGCCATTTACCTTGGGTAATGACGTGGGCACTACCTGACGTCGTGGCCACAGAGGCAGACGGCCAAGAAGAGGTGGAGGCCGAAGAAGGAGCATCACCGGAAGGGCGAAGATGAGGATGTTTCTGCCAGCAGCGGTCAACAGAGTGGCCGGTACGACCACAGTGAGAGCAGAGGAACATGGATGAACCCCGTCCGCCGGAGTGGCCGCAGCCACTAGGTCCCCCCCTCTGAGCTTGGTGAGCAAAGGAGTCCTGGGAAGGGGGGAGGCCAACAGAGGTCGCTGGAGCAGCGAAGTAACAGCGGCAATGCGAGCCGCAGTGACATCCAAAGTAGGAGATTCCGCCTCACCCAAGATCTGCTGGCGGATCATGTCATAAGAATCGGGAAGACGAAGAAGATAACAAACAACCAGGAGTTCCTGCAAGTGTTTGTGCTGTTCGGCCAAGTCCGCGGAGAAGCGGCGATTCTGGAGGATTTCAGCACCAAGAGCCTGAACATGCTGATAAGCCGCAGCAGGAGACATGGAAGGGTGGGCGAAGAGGTCTGCATAGAGAGTATAAATGCGGGTCGTCTGGCCCCCCTTCAAATAGAGAGCAGCAAGGTGAAGCCAGGAGGCCTTGACCGTCTCATCATGGCGAATGACCGGAAGACACTCATCATAAAGGCTGTTGGCCAGCCAGGTGCGGACAAGAGCATCACTCACATCCCAGTCATCAAACTCAGGAGAGGTACGAGGAGGAGGGTCATCGGTGAGGTGATGAAGCTTGCGTTGAGAGCGAAGGAGAAAAGTGAAAGAAACGCTCCAATCGGGATAGTTGGAGCCAACAAGCTTAGAAAGGGTGCCAAGGTTGCCCGAAGGAGGAGGTGGAGAAGGAGCTGCAAGAGTAGTGGTGAGACCGGAGGTAGTCATAGAACACAGCAAGAAACCGCAGCGGATAACGAAACAGGTCGCGGCGACAACGAAACAGGTCGCGACGACGAATAGCAGTAGGAGAAGAGAACCAAGGAGAAGGAAGTCCGCGCGAACAGGGCAGCGGACAGAAACAAGCCGCGCGAACAGGGCAGCGGACAGAAGAGAAGGCAAGTCACGAGACAGGTCGCGGAAAGCGGAAAACAAGCCGCGAGAATCAGAGAGCGCACACAATCAAGAGGAAATGACCGTGTGCTCTGATACCATGTAGAAAGTAGCAAAAAAGAAAGAACAAACAGATAGACTTTTGAATAATTGAAATTTTATTATCCAAAAAAGATATCATTTACAAAGGTATGACCTCCCTTATATAGAATGGAGGAGATATGAGAGAGTATAAACAAACAATGTGGGACTAAACATGTACAGGTCAGAGCGGCTAGAAATAAAGGAGACCGCACAGGCCGCGCGGTTAGACAGATGGGTTAACCGCACGGCAACTCCAGCAGGATAAGAACAGGCCGCACTGAGAGTCCGACAGACCGCCCGGTCTCCAAGCACCAGAGGAGACCGCCAGACCGTCAACAAACCGCCAGACAAGACCGCAAGGCCGCCCGGTCTAATACTTCAACACAACGGAAGTACTGCACTGATCTCCTGCAAGATGCGGGCTACTCAGGATGCAAACCTACAGACACTCCTATGGATGTGAATCGCAAACTGTCTGCACATGGATCTGGGACTGATCCAGTTCTGACAAATCAAGAGTACTACCGACGCTTGGTGGGGAAACTAATCTGTCTTATGATTACGCGTCCTGATATCTCATTCTCTGTTGGGGTTGTGAGCCGATTTATGCATGCTCCTCGGGTATCTCATCTCCAAGCCGTCGAGCGGATTCTCAGATACTTGAAAACTTCTCCAGGACAAGGACTTTTTTACAAACCGTTCTTCTCTCTGTCTCTTATTGTATTTTCTGATGCTGAACTACACAGGTTCCCTTGATGATAGGCGCCCGATGACTGGTTTTTGCACCTACCTTGGTGGACATATCATTACCTGGCGTAGAAAGAAACAGTCAGTTGTTGCTCGCTCCTCTACTGAGGCTGGGTGCCGTGTTGTGGCAGTAATTGTCTCTGAGCTCACCTAGCTTGAGGGTCTTCTCAGTGACTTGGGTCTCAAACTCTCCTCTCCGGACACTCTTTTCTGTGACAGTCAAGCAACCATACACATTGCCAAGAATCCCATATTTCATGAGCGAACAAAGTATATTAAAGTTGACTGCCACTTCATTCGGGAAAAAGTTCAATCAAAGAAGTTGGAGTTAGAGCATCTTGTTGCGTCAGGATAAGTTGCTGATATGTTCATGAAAGCTCTCTCTCTCTGACATTATATCACCAGTTTTATCCAAGCTTGGTGCCTACGACTTGTACGCTCTAGTTTGCGGGGAAGTGTTAAATTGTAATGAAAAAACCCATTAGAAGGAGCCCATGTATAAGCCCATGCATATTCTATTTAGTCCCACATTGTAGATGTAGAAGACTTTTTCTATATTTCTCTCTGTATAAGTGTATGTACTCCTGTATTTACAAAATAATAAAGATCTGAGTTACTTTTCTCTCTCTTGCATTTCTCTACAGATTTAAATCTTCATTCACAGTAAGGCATTGTTAGTCAAATTCCATTTGACATACGTCTTCTAAAGTACTTAATCTACAATGAGAGAATACACTTTATGCGTCGAATAAAACTCAACTAAAGTTTGCTTATTAGAGAGAAATGTCTCATGAAACTTATAATTTTATAAGCACACCAAGCTTGCTCTGATAGTTGAAAGCAAATCTATTTCCATTTTTTCTTTTGATTTTTACTTACAAGTCCATATGAATTTGTCATACGATTTTTAATGACTTCAATTTAAGCGTTGTCTTTATGTTATGCAAAGCTTTAGTCGTGCTCTAAACTACTTGTTGTAACAGCTCCATCCGTTACATGAAATATAATAGAGGGTCCGGTTGAGACCAAACGCAATATTCCACAAACAGGCGGTGAGGTTACATGTTAATATCAAAGACTAGTACACGCATCCTATGTAACACCCCATCTGCCACATGGCATATAACAGAAGGTCCAGCTGGAACCCGACGCCATATACCACAGACAGTCAGAAGGGTTACCAAATGAATATTCAAACCATCCAATTAAGACTACTCGTCCTACACAGAGCATTTTAGCGGAAGCTTTTAAAGTTGAAAGAACCCAAATCTTAAATCCAATACATATGAATGTCCACGACCACAACCACAGGAATGAAACCCAAATACACTGAAAAGGTACATGGCCTTAGGCCTTACAAATGTTCACTTAATAAAACATGTCTTACATACATCGGCTCGCAGGCCAGCCACACATGATAAAAGTAAAAACAACTATTCTACGGCCTTCTAGGGCCAGCACAACAACATGGGCTCCAGCCCGCTATTTGGTACTCGGCTCCGCAGCACCTACAAGCACAATTCCACCGCATGGTGGCAAACAAAGCAACGGTCAGCCAAAAGCCGACCAAATTATAACGACCCCGCCCCTTACTCGGGACGGCGGTGCTCTTTCCCTGCATACCATTAGCCCAATAAAATAATAAAGCGCAACTATACTACGCCACAGGTGTAGCCTCGCACGGCCAAACACCCCGTGCACTCAGGGCACATTAACGGTGAATCCTGACATATCAGTGTATTCACCACCATCCCAAAGATGACAACCAAGTGAGCATTTAGCCTTTCTGACCACCATCTAAGGCTCCCGACTATGCCAACGGCCAGTCCCCGTCTTCGGGTCTCTCGCACCGAACCACATAGCCTAGGTCCAATTCCACTTGCCCGTTGCTCACGCCGCATATACAATTTAAGTCCTACGCGCGGGCCAAGCTTCTCTCGGATCCCAAAATTTCCCAAACAATCTCATAACTCAGTTATGATCAAGGCCGTTTCCCAGACCGCCAAGTTAGCAGAACACGTTTCCGCTCAGTTTTCCGGGTGCGCCTTGAAGCTAACCTCCAAGGATCCCTGCTGCAATCTACCGTGTAGAAACCCGAAAAACCCAAAGCACAGAGTCCTCTCCGGCAAAACATATCAAATGCAACATCACCGATCCAGACAATACACGTCCGGGTAGGCTTCACACAATGCCTATGCCCGTACTTACGATTCCGGACTCTATATGCAACACAAGGGGGACTATTCACATCAACCCCAAGGAACACCACACACTCACCGCACACTCGAGGGAGCAGGATTCCCTATGCAGAAAGAAAGAGTTTCACATGCTCAAGTAGAGAATCGTTACCCTTGTAGTCCGTTTTGGCGCCATAGAAAAACTACACGGACAGAACTCTTCGCAACGAACTTTCCTCCACGGATCCACTCTCAGATTTTGAAACGGTGCTCCGATGCTCCGCCGGCGGCCGGAAACCTCCTTCTTCTTCCTCTTCTCTCTAACACCTTGGAAAGAGAAAGCCTTGGAGAGAAATGAGGGATTAACTCCCCTATTCCCGGCCTTAACAGAGCAGGAAACCATCTGGGCCGTTGGATCTTAATTAAAGAAAACGAACGACTCAGATCCGTTCAAAAATCTCCAGACCTGGGCCGAACACGGCTTGGCACACGGCCGTGTCCCAGGCCGTGTACCTCGATCCAGGCACGATCGTCGAACTGAGAAAAGACGCACGGGCAAAGACACGCCCGTGTCTCACCTAACACGCCCGTGTCGGGTCTCCCGACACGCCCGTGTCCGGGGGCGTGTCACGCATAACCGCCACGCCAACAGACACTACCCAACTGCACATGGGTACTGACACGGGTCGGCACATGCCCGTGTCCAATGACACGCCCGTGTCATGAAACCGTGTTCCTAGCCGTGTCCTTCTCGGGATGAAAACAGCCAAAAAATCACCAGCCAGACACGGCCTTGGACACGCCCGTGTCCTAGGCCGTGTACCCCTATACAGGCACCAAACCCCTTTTTGGCGACCGACTCAAATACAAGTTTCGGGGCGTTACATCCTAACTCAGAGCATTCTAGCGGAAGCTTTATGTGTTATTACTGAACTCATCAACCGTTAATGTCACTATATATAAACAACCACATTTATATATCTCACATGAATGTATACAAAATACATAAAAATGTTTGGCCTTAAGGCCTTACAGACATACTTCACAGGTGTGGATTACATACATCGGCACGCAGGCCGGCCATACATGAAAACAGTAAAAATTTTCTTCATTCAGCCTTCGAGGGCTAGCATAACAGCAGCAAGGGCGTCGCCCACTTTCCCGCTCTTCTCTCCACCACCTGTATGGGGACAATCCACCGCAATGGTAGTAAACAAGAAAACGGTCAGCATTCAGCTGACCAATTTATAACGACCCTACCCCTTTCCCGGGGTAGTGGTATTCCTTTCATGCAGGTATAGCATTTTCACAAGTAGATATATCACAAAACGTGCACTCTCACATAATTCAATATATCACAAACGTCGACCGCACGACCCGACGCTTCGTGCACTCAGGACACATTATCGGTGTACCGAAAAACCAGGGTCCCACCACCGTTCTCAGGTCCCAGACCCAACAATAAATATTGAGCATTCATGCTCCACGGCCTACGGCCGAAGACTTTAGTTTTGATGGCGTACTGCCCAAGACTCTCATTTTGTGATCCTAACGAACGCTAATAACTTAGGCATTCAATTTAGACAACCATAACGCAGATATAGTTCAGCTCTTGCCCGTTGCTCAAATCGCCAGTTCAATATCTAGACTGACGTGGGTCGGCTTCCCCTTGTCCGTTCGGCTCACTGGCCCTTAGGAGCTCATAGATCACAATAGTCATACTGTCAGCTAAGGACTGGCTTCACAATCAAAAAGGGAGTCAATGCCAGCGTTCGTCACGATCGCTTGGCGGGGCCAATAGAAGCTCCTTTTCTGCGCCCAAACTCAACCCAAACCCTGCAACATCCTGCAGTTCCAAAAACACTGGTCTTTCCACAACATACAACACAAGAATTTCAAGGGTATTTTCCTAGAATTCCATTCCAGTACTTCCTGTTACTCCACTTCACAAGCACAACCCACAGACTCCACAAAATACTCTTTTATACGCAGAGTCTTCTCCGGTTCGCAAAATTAAACATCACCAATCCAAACCAACCTGTCCAGATGGGCTTCACACAACATGCCTATTCCGTACTACACATTTCCGGATTTATATGTAACACCTCCAAAAGGAGTTGGAAGGCGAAATCATCGAACGACATTCGGGGAACGTCGAACCGGCGTTCGGCGAACGTCGAACCGGCGTTCGGCGAACGTCGAACCGGCGTTCGGCGAACGTCGAACCGGCGTTCGGCGAACGTCGAACCGGCGTTCGGCGAACGTCGAACCTGCATTCGGCGAACCGGAGGTCGGCGAACGTCGAACCGGAGGTCGACGAATGGGCTGTTATATTGTTATTCTTTGCTTCTTTCGCTGAACGTCGAACAACATTCGACGAATGTGGTTTCGACGAATATAGTGCTTTCGACAAATTCATTTCGAAGTACTAGCAGCGCCGACTGCCTGGTCAAAGCAGTGGGTTGACTTTTCTACTCAAATCGTGACTGTTGCTTTAGGATGAGAAGAGATCGTGTGGCTGGGGTTTACCCGAGGCCACATATGCAGAGGGTTTGGGAGGAGGAACTCATTATTTCCTTCTCACTCTTTCTATCTTCATTTCGTCCCAGTTTTGGAGCAGAGAACTCACGGCTGGAGTAAGGGTTTGGGTGGATCTTGGTGAAGGTGCTGAAGGTGATTTCCTCATCGGAAGTAGGATCTGAGGCTAGATCCGCGAAGGGGAAAGTGAGGCGCTCATTTCCATCCGCATATAAAAGCTTTGTCATGGCTCTGAAGAGAACACCAAAGGTAACGATCTTCCTCCTTGGATATGTGAAGTCCTTATTTTGGCATCTGCATGGAATCCCCCACCAAAAGGTGGCGTGTCGAGGGATTTCCGTTGGGTTGATTCATGAAATCCCCATAAATCTTACATATAGATCCGGAAATGTGTAGTACGGAATAAACATTCTGTGTGAAGCCCATCTAGATAGGTTGGTCTGGATTGGTGATGTTTAGTTTTGCAAATCAGAGAAGACTCCACGTATAAACGAGTATTTTGTGGAGTCGGTGGTTTGTGACTATGAAGTGGAGTAATAGGAAGTACTAGAGTGGAGTTCCAGGAAAATTCCCTTGAAATTCATGTGTTGTATGTTGTGGAAAGACCAGTGTTTTTGGCACTGCAGGATGCTGCACGGTTTGGGTTGAGTTTGGGCGCCGAAAAAGAGATTCTGTTGGCCCCGCCAAGTGATCGTGATGAGCGCTGACATTGAATCCTTTTTTGATTGTGAAGCCAGTCCTTAGATGACAGTATGGCTATTGTGAGCTATGAGCTCTTAAAGGCCAGTGAGCCGAACGGACAAGGGGAAGCCAACCCGCGTCAGTCTAGACATTGAACTGGCGATTTAAGCAACAGATAAGAGCTGAACTGTATCAGCGTTATGGTTGTCTAACTTGAGTGCCTAATTTATTGGCATTCGTTAGGATCACATAATGAGAGTCTTGGGTTGTACGCCATCAAGACTAAAGTCTCCGACCGTGGGCCGTGGAGCATGAATGCTCAATGTTTATCGTTGGGTCTAGGACCTTAGAACGGTGGCGGGACCCTGGTTTTCCGGTACACCGATAATATGCCCTGAGTGCACGGAGTGTCGGGTCGTGCGGTCGATGTTTGTGATATATTGAACTGTGCGTGAATGCACGTTTTGTGATATATCTGCTTGTGAAAATACTATGCCTGCAGGAAAGGAATACCACTGCCCCGGGAAAGGGGTAAGGTCGTTATAAATTGGTCAGCTGAATGCTGACCGTTGTCTTATTTACCACCATTGTGGTGGATTGTCCCCATGCAGTTACTGGAGAGCCGAGCGGGAAAGTGGGCTGATGCTCTTGTCACAACCCGCATTTTCCCAGCATTTAAAATACTATCAAAGTAGGGGAACTACGCATTGTGATGTCACGTCACGTAGGAGACATCTACTGACGTTAAGGCAACTCATCGTCTCTCGCAACTTATAGAAATCATTTTTAAACTCAATGTGTTCCAAATATAATTTATGCACAATATTTGTAAAGTCGTGTCCCTTGGCTAGGTGGATCAACTAGTCCACGGTTTGAAAATATAGTTTTACGCAGCGGAAAAATACTTGATTTAATCATTTGGTGACCTAAGTGCTCATGAAGACCAAGTGAGGTGCACCATGCAGTATCAGACGTCTAGATTTACTATATATAAAAGTAGACTTATCATGCGCAGAAAGTAGGGAGATTAACATTTCAAATCATGGTATACAGTGCTCCAAATGTCTTAGCATATCTAAGTAAGGGGGCTACCAAGCCAACCCATAACTAACCGTTCCAGAGCAAGTATCAAAAAAATAAATAAACGAGAGTAACTGCAGCAAAGTAGCAGAAAGTCTAACCAAACGACACCATGAGCGTCAACACCTGACACGAACTCATGGGCCGACAAGTTCACAGAAAACCCTAGCTCAAGTGGGTCAAAAAATGACAACCGAAGCAGCTCCGCACTAACACCTGCTACTGTCCAGAACTTGAGGCATTCAAAGAAAGAACACCTCAGAAACAAGTTACAAGTGATGTAGAAAACAAGAAAGTAAGCAAACCTCCGCGAGACCGGAGGGAAATAGTAGCTGCAAGGATCAGATTAAACAAAACTAGCCACAACTAGCAACAGAAATCAATCAGAAAAGAGACCGCCAAAAGAGTACTGAGGACGGACAAAATCAAACTCATCATAGGCAAATAACCTTCATTTTCAGATTATTAATCTTATTATTCTTATCCAAATTAAAGAGACTGATCAGCTCATCAGAAAAAAAAGAGGAACCGTACGGGGATAATACCATCACACATCGTCACGGCCCTCAGAGCATCGCACCGGTGGCACCGCCAACATCGTGTACGACCTCCAACAGATTTATCATTTTAAAAGAGCATCGCACCGTGGCACCGCCAACATCGTGTACAACCTCCAACAGATTTATCATTTTAAAACAACATCGCACCGGTGGCACCGCCAACATCATGTACGACCTCCAACAGATTTATCATTTTCTGACTCTTTCAAAGGCAAGAGACAAGGCTCAGCAGATCATAATTTAGGATTTCAAGAAGAAGTTAATAATATTGTAATGAGCAAAAGAGTTAAGCGAAAATGGAACTTAACATTATAAAACCTGCTAGAAGCATAAAGGAGAAGAGACATAGCAAAGAGGAAAAGAGCAAGATCACCACTTGCCTCAAACCACCCGAAACCGCACTCTGGAAGGCACCACGACGCAGATCGGCCCTAGCGAAGGCGAGAAACAGAAATCTACATCGACAAGGTCGAAACAGAAGTTAGGGCCGAAAATCTTAACGGAGAAATTCCATGAAAGTAGAAATACTCACCACGATCGCGTAGATCTCGACGAGAGCTTTCCGAATCTATGTTCAGCTCGCGATTCCGAGCACCGGAGCTCCGTCGGCGACGGTCCGGAGTTTCACGAACGGGAGGTTCTCACTGTCACTGATGCTCTGGTTTTTTTTTTCTTCGGTGGGGAGAAGATGAAGGTAAGTGGGGTTTTATTTACATATATATTCTAGGTTATATATATTTATAACAATTATATAAATATATATATATATATATATATATATATATATATATATATATATATATATATACTTTATTATAAATTTTTTTGTCTAAATCCTTTTTTTTACAGGGAGGAGGGAGAACTTGAGCTCCGCTCGGAGATCTCTGAGCTCGGAGACGGAGATCTCTGAGCTCAGAGAAAAACTATTAGCTGATATTTATTTATATTTGCTATGCTATTACGAAGACCCAAACGCGCGTCGAAACAGACAAAATTTACGCCGTAGGCGAATGTCGACGCTACGAACCCAACGGCGAAATCGGAATCAAAATCCGACACACCAATCTCAAGTTATGGCCTAACGAAGTTACGATAATTTATAATTATCCGAATTTCAAATGTGCGCCGAGGCTCCAAAAGTGCTCGGATCGCGATGAAACTCGACGAGCATGTCAGAAATTATATAACTTAGCTTCCTGATGTAAAAATTTCGGTTCCGACGCATATCGTAACCACTCCCCTAAAACGCACAAACGACGTCGCGCCGTCAACTCACAAACGGCGTCGCGCCGTCAACTCACGGACACGTAACGCCCTTCCGTCATTATGACGTCAGCAGGCAAAGGAATAATACCAGAAAAAACCGGGGGCGTTACAACCACTCCCCCTAAAAGAAAATTTCGTCCCGAAACTTGACGTACGAACAGAAAACATCATCGGGACAAAATAAACGGTGCAGGAAAAAGAGATTCACCTGGGATAATTAAATGAAGAGGTGCGGATGAGACTCCCGCATAGCTGATTCCAACTCCCATGTCGCCCTCTCGACGTCATGATTTCGCCAGAGAACTTTTACCATGGGAAAGGATTTCCTCCGCAACACACGCTCTTGGGTCTCTAGAATACGGACAGGTTCCTCAACATAGGACAAATTGGGTTGAATCTGAGGCACCGAATCGAGGACTTGACGATTGCTGCGGACACACTTCTTCAACTGACTCACATAAAACACATCATAGACGCCAGTGAAGGTAGCAGGTAACTCCAATCTATAAGCAGACACTCCGATGCGCTCAACGACCTGAAATGGCCCAACATATCTGGGATCCAACTTGTGGTTCTTCCCAAATCTTTTAACGCCTGACATCGGAGAGACCTTCAGAAAAACACGGCCCCCTACCTCAAACTCCAGATCTGCCCTTCTTTGATTGGCATACTTTTCATACCGCTCCTGAGCAACGCGGAGCTTCTCCCGAATATTAGTCACCGCCTCTTCCATTTCCACCAAAGCTTCTGGACCTAACAACGGTCTTTCACCGACTTTGGCCCAAAACAAGGTAGTCCTGCAGCTCCTCCCATACAATGCTTCAAAAGAAGCCATCTGTAGACTCTCTTGGTAACTGTTATTATATGCAAACTCCATCAATCTCAAGAGCTGATCCCAAGCGCCACCATGATCAAGAATATAACACCTGATCATATCCTCCATGATCTGATTCACTCTCTCTATCTGGCCATTTGTCTGCGGATGATAAGCGGTAGAATACCGGAGGTCGGTGCCCAAAGCTCCATGCAAGCTCTGCCAGAAACGCGACATATATCTTGAGTCCCGGTCTGACACAATGTTTACAGGCACGCCATGCAATCTAATGACCTCATCCACATACAACTCCGCAATCTTCTCCATCGAATAGCCGATCTTGAAGTGAACGAAATGGGCACACTTCGTCAACCGGACCACTATGACCCAAACAGAATCATGTCCACGAGGGGACCTCGACAATCCGGTAATGAAATCCATCGAGATACTCTCCCATTTCCACATGGGAACTTCCAAAGGGGTCAATTTTCCTCCAGGCCTGCCATGATCGGCCTTCACCCGCTTGCACGTGAAGCACTCCGATACAAATATGGCGATGTCGTTCTTCATGCCCGACCACCACACGATTTGCTTTAGATCTCTATACATCTTGGTGGAACCCGGGTGGTAAGACACACTAGATCTCTATACATCTTGCTTCAGATCTCTATACATCTTGTCGTTCTTCATCACTCGAATATCACCCACCGCCGGGATACAGAATCTACCTCTATACAAGAGGGTGCCAAGCTCATCAATAGAGAAATCAGATAATTCTCCTTTCTTGGTCCTAGCTCGCAAGTGCTGCAAATCGGGTCGTCCTTCTGATGCAACCTCGTCAGAGAAATCCACGAAGGCACCTCGGCTTCCAAGCCAGATGGCTCGCCACGGCTCACCACCGAAATATCCATCAAAAGAAACTCCTCAGCCAAGGCTCGAGCCGATAAATTAAAGATCTGAGCCGTCTTCCTACTCAAAGCATCGGCCACCACATGGGCCTTACCAGGATGATAGAGGATGTCCACTTCATAATCAGCAACATACTCCAACCACCGGCGCTGACGCAAATTCAGCTCCTTCTGTGTGGATACATACTTCAGACTTTTATGATCTGTATAAATCTTACACACGACGCCATATAATAAATGCCTCCACAGCTTCAGGGCATAGATCACCGCCGAAAACTCCAAATCATGAGTAGGGTAATTCTTCTCATGAATCTTCAATTGCCTAGATCCATAAGCGATCACCTTCCCCTCTTGCATCAGAACACAACCAAGTCCAATGTGGGAAGCATCAACATACACTGCATACTACACTCCCTTAATAGGTAGAATCAGAATTGGGGCAGTGCACAACCTTCTCTTCAACTCTTGGAAAGCCTCCTCACACTTATCACTCCAAATGAAGGCGACATTCTTTTGTAACGACCCTAGACGATCCAATGTGACAGCGTCACGGCTCCGCTCTAGGCATCGCTACCGGGCTGCAGCCCAAGCACCCCAACCCCTCTCCCTCCACAGGCGGGTTGTTGGTGGCCACAGCTCTTTGATCGGTTTTATGAAGGCTTGCGGGATGAATTGAGATTAGCACTCCCGAGTTCCGTGAGCCAAGGCTTTCAAGCATTGGTCGATACAGCTCGTGCCTTGGAAAAAGATATGAAGCGAGTACAAGCAAAGAAGCGACTGGCAGTGGAAAAGTCAGAATCTAAAGTGTCGCAGTTGGATCAATCGGAGTTTCGACGACAAGAGAAGAAACGATTTAGGCCGGTAGAATCAGCGCCGTCGACTGTTTCTTCGGGGGCGACGTATGGGCCAGGACGTGTGGATACACGTATATGCTATAAATGTGGGCAGCAAGGACACATCGCAAAATTCTGTCGGAATGCCCCTCCAGGGAGTGAGAAAAAGATAGGTGCGTCATATGAAGAAAAAGGGAAAGCAGTGGCCGAATCATCTGCACCGCGGACGCAACCTCGCTTTCATGCTATGGAAGTGCAAGAGCTGCAAAGCTCAGTTGGTGAGATTCAGCCTCAGGTGTTTAATTTGTCTCTAAATTGCGAATTTCAAAATCGGGAGGCTGAGCGGAAGTGAACTGTGATGTGCATCATGTCGATCTTATGAATGTTGTGTATGAAAACTATGTGTATCTATCAGGTGTGATGAATACTAGTTGGTGTGCATATTAATAAAAGCTTGGTGCACTTGTGATTGTGATGAGAATCAATTATGTTGTTTTATTTTGAGGTCTTATTTGGCTGAATGTGCACACATGGAAGTTAGGGATGTTTGTTGTGCTGTCTGTTTGTTAGTGTGTGCGGAGGCTTGGGGTGTACGCTTTTGTGATGTCGTGACTGCTTGGCTGCTTGGAGTCAAATTTCGAGGACGAAATTATTTGAAGGAGGGGAGGATTGTAACAGGCCAATTTTTTGAAAACAGGAAATTTTTGGGTGACACGGCCTGGGACACGGGCGTGTCCCAGGGTGTGTCAGCCGACACGGCCTGCGACACGGGCGTGTCGCAGGGCGTGTCGAGGATGTGTCGACGATCGGCCTTGGTGTCGACGATTTTCGCTCGACATCGTCGAGAGGGGGCACACGGCCCAGGACACGGCCGTGTCGAAGGCCGTGTCGTGTGCTCGACGACTGTTACTCGACGATCGCCGAGTATCGCGTTTCCAGTGAAGACACGGCCTGTGACACGGGCGTGTCACAGGGCGTGTCAGTGGTCATCGAACTCAGCTCGGCGTCTTGAGCCGGGGCGTGTTTGCGGGACACGGGTGTGTCCTGGTGCACACGGCCAGGAACACGGGCGTGTGCCAGGCCGTGTGCCAGGCCGTGTGAAGTCTCGGGTTATTTTGGGATTATTTTCGTTGAGGCACACGGCCTCAGACACGGGCGTGTCTGAGGGCGTGTCAGTGACACGGCATGGAACACGGGCGTGTCCCACGGCCGTGTACTGGCTGGATTGAGTCGGTTGTCTGCCGCTTAGAGGGACACGGCCTGTGACACGGGCGTGTCACAGGGCGTGTCAGGCCGTGTTCAAGCTTTTCTGGCCAAATCTGAGCCGTTTGTTTCCCTCTTCCTAGATCCAATGGTTGGGCTCTGTCCAGGTGTTGTGAAGGCCGAGAAAAAGGGGATTTAAACCCTCTTTTCTCTTCTTCTTCTTCTTCATCTTTATTCCAAGAGAGAGAGGAGAAAGGCCTAAGGGAGAGAGAAGGGAGGAGTCTACCAGCTGCTGTAGGAGCTGCGGAGTGCGGAGCGAAGATCCGAGAGCGGATTCGTGAAGGCAGAGCCGAGGCGGTGATTTCCATCCGGCTACTTCATGGCGCCGAAGCGATTTTCAAGGGTAACGATCTCCTTCTTGGACATCGAAGTCCTTTCTTTATACATGTGTTTGGAATCCTCCACCAAGAGGTGGATTTGCGGAAGAGATTCCTTTGTTGAGTCTGCATTTAGAGCCGGAAATATGGAGTACGGCATAGACATGCTGTGTGAAGCCCATCTGGACCGGTAGTCTGGATTGGTGATGTTCATGGGTAAACCGGAGAAGACTCTGTGGTTTTGATGATATGTAAATGGATTTCTATTGTGATGAATGTATGGATGTGATGATGAGGAGGCTTTGGCAAAGCTCCTGCTTATGAGATGATCAATTGGTAGCACGCCTGGGGAGCTCGTGATAAACCCGGCCTGTTACACCACTAGGGTGGGTTGATCTAGTTAGGAAGGGATCGATGGGTGGCAATGCCTGGGGAGCCGAGTTAAACCCGGCTTGCTGCACCACATAGTGTGTGTTGATCGGATTAGGAGGGGGGTCGATGGGTAGACATTGCCTGGGGAGCTTGGATAAACCCGGCGTGCTACACCACATGTTGTGGGTCGACCTACTCTGGTTGTTGGATGTTGTGAGGGTGTACCTCTGTGTGGTTTGGGCGGGATGTCGCCAGCTTGCGAGACTGGTGGACTAGGGCCGGTCAACCAACAAGTTAAAACCTCGAATCGGCGGTGTATGACTGGTGGATTCCGGTACGCCAAGAAGGTACCCTGAGTGCACGGAACGTCTGGTGGATTCCAGCGTTTGTGATGTTATGTGTTTGCTAGCAGGATAAACATATGATATACATATGATGCTTGATGATACTTGATGATAGATGACAGCACTGTATACAGGGAAGGAACCACTACCCCGGGTAGGGGGCAGGGTCGTTATAATGGGTCAGCCAAATGCTGACCGTTACTTTGTTTTGCCGCTTTTTGGTGGATGTCTCATTGCAGGTGCCGCGGCTTGAAATGACTAAGTGGAATGGCTAGCTTGCTGCTATATGCCCTTGAAGGCCATGTGAAGAGCTGTGTTTGGATTTCATGTGTGGCCGGCCTGCGTGCCGATGTACGAAATTGTTGATGTGTAAAGAGGAACCTGTAAGGCCATAAGGCCAGGGTGTGTGAGTTGTATACATTCCTGGTGTTGTTATATAAATGTGGTATTTATATGTTGGTGGACATTCTGGTTTGAGTTCATGCTAACAAGTAAAAATGCTGCGCTAGAATGGAATGAGTTAAGGATACGCATAGATTTTGATTTCCACACGTAATTCCTTTGCTTGTCTGTGCTATATGTCTTTGGGCCCCGGCCGGACCCACCGTTATATGGCATGTGACAGGTGGGGGCGTTACATCTTTTGCGTCAGACGAGTCATCAGAGCGGACAACGTGGAGAAACCCTCCACAAATCTCCTATAGTATCCAGCCAAGCCCAAGAAACTTCTGATCTCCTTTGGTGTAGAAGGTCTCTTCTAATCCATCACCACTGAAATCTTTGCGGGATCAATAGAGAATCCATCCTTGCTCACCACATGCCCTAAGAAGGACACCCGAGGCAGCCAAAACTCGCACTTGCTAAGCTTAGCATACAACTTATGCTCTCTCAGGACAGACAGAACCAACCGCAAATGATGGGCATGCTCCTCATCGCTGCGAGAATAGACGAGGACGTTGTAGACGAAGACAACCACAAAACGATCAAGAAAATCCTTGAACACACGGTTCATCAGATCCATGAACACAGAAGGCACGTTAGTCAAACCAAAGGACAACACGAGGAACTCAAAATGTCCGTGCCAGGATCTAAAAGCTGTCAGAGGAATGTCTGACTCACGAACCCTCATCTGGCGGTAGCCTGAATGGAGATCAATCTTCGAGAACCTAATGCAGCCACGCAGCTGGTCGAACAATCGTCAATTCGCGACAACGGATATCTATTCTTGATAGTCACCTTGTTCAGCCCTCGGTAATCGATACACAACCTCATGGAATCGTCCTTCTTTTTCACAAAGAGAACAGGAGCGGCCCATGGAGAAGTACTCGGTCTAATGAATCCACACTCCAGCAGCTCATCCAACTGAACATGTAATTCTTCTAACTCACGAGGCGCCATGCGGTACGGTGCCTTAGCAATGGGTCGGGTGCCTGGCTCGAGGTATATAACAAACTCCACCTCTCTTTCGGGAGGGAGATCGAAAAGCTTGTCAGGAAAAACATCAGGAAACTCTCGCACCACCGGGATACCCTCCACGGCTGGTTCAACACGAGAAGCATCCACTGCACAGATAGAAACTAGGAAACCCTCACAACCAGATGCTAAAGCTCGGCGGGCACGTACCGCAGAAATAATTGGAGAACCCTTTCGAGGAAGGCCATAAAAGCTCAATGGATGACCGTCGCCCAACTTGAAATCTAGCCGCTTCTCCTTGCACTTGATCACGACATCAAATTTGGACAACCAGTCCATTCCAAGAATCACATCGAAATCGGCCAAATCCAGCATCTTTAAATCTGCTAGAACTTGGACACCACCCAAAGAAATGGGGCACTCCCGGATACCCCGATCTGACGTAACCTGCTTTCCAGATGGAAACTTAACAGACAAGGCATCATCCAATCGATCAACAGGCCATCGGTGCCTGTCAACAAAACTCTGAGCGACAAATGAGTGAGAAGCTCCCGAATCAAATAGGACACGCGCCCACTTATTCTTCACCTTGAATTCACCTAAACAAGCATGCATCCCCAGACAACTAGTAAGCTAAAACTAGAAGAAAGGGAACAAGTTAGGAGGAAGGAAACTAACCAGATATCACGTGTGCTGAGGCTTGCGCTTCCTCTCTAGTCAGCACATTAAGCTTGCCCTTCCCTTTGTCCACGATCCGCGGGGGCGGCGACAAGGTCTGCAGAGGAACCGCTGAAGTCACGGTCTGAGAGCTTGGGCAGTCGACCCTACGATGGCCTCTCTGCCCACATAAAAAATAACGCCCAGTTTTCCTGAAACACCGGGCCGCCTCATGACCGGGCTTAGAGCAGAAAGAGCACACCGGGATAGCCTTGGGTGCGTCCTGAATCGCACTAATCTTCGACTGCTCTTGCGCATCGAGCCTCTTGAAACACTTTTTGAATGGGTGACCCCGCTTGCCACAGAAGCCACAATGCTCCATACCCCTCTTCCTTGGGTCCGAGTGTGATGCCTTTGAACTCTCTCGATCGCCCAACTTCCTCTTATCGCTCTTCGCCTGCTGTCCACAATTCTTTATCTTTTCAATTGACTCAGCCTTCAATGCGGCCTCCACCGCTTCAGCATAAGTCGCTGACCCATAAGCACTAGCCCACTGTTGGATGTCGCCAGTGAGACCACTCAAGAACCGCTTCACCCTTCCTTTCTCAGAAGCCACCAAATCTGGGGCGAACCTGCTCAACTTGCGGTACTCAATCTCATACTCACTGACGGTGAGCTGCCTCTGCTTCATATGCAAGAAGTTGTTCATCAATCAGTCGCGCTCAACCGAAGGGAGAAACTTCTTAAGCAACATTGCTTTAAACACCGCCCACGAGCATCCCTCGACAAGACTTTCCTTCTCCCTGATCCACCAACCTTTCACCAATCCCTTCAATTGATAAGCAGCCACCATCACCTTCGAAGCTTCGAAGATGCCTGAATAGAAGAACATCTCCTCCATGTCGATCACCCAATCATCCAAGGCCATGAAGTTTGCCCTACCATCATAGGTAGGAGGTCCCAAACGTTGGAGGTGAGATATGAAGTTCATCTCTGGTTGCAATGCCATTGGAGGCGCCAGAGGAGCAGGAACAGCTGGACTCACCACCAGTTCTTGTGCGACAAGCTGCTGCACCACGGCAGCAGACACCAGGGACTGAATCTGAGTGTACATCGCGTCTAACTGCCTAGTTAAAGCCTCATTGATCTGACGCAGACTTTCGATCATGGACTCGCTCTAACCACCAGAAGACTCTCCCTCAGGCTGGGGAGTCAATCACGTCGTTCTCCCACGAGGCATGTCTACAAGATAGATGGACATCAAATCAGAAACTGACTTAAGGCACTTAAGCCAAGCAGACACGGAAAATCTCCCGGATCATTTCGGAGCAGAAAAAAATTTACCTGCTATTGCTGTTACCTTGCTCTGGAATTCCATGAAACAATGCTATGAACTTAACTAGGATGATGCAACATCATCCTATTGACTCTTGTGCTATGACATGAGTGCATGAACATTTAAATTTCTTTTCAAATCATGTGTGTACACATGTCATCTGGTATGTATTTAACTTGGCACGCGTGCTTATGCGATGAAATGAATGTATGCAGTGCTATGTATTTTAGAAAGAGGCCTCAATGCATGTTATGAACGGAGTACACATGCAATGTTATGCATCTCATACTACATAACATTACATGTAACGAAAAAAAAACGTGCTAATGGGCATCCATGTAATGGTGGTTATGCATCCCATACTACATAACCGTCATATGTCACCTCCTATGATGGATCCATATACAATACATATTATGCATCCCATACTACATAATATGCCTCGTATACTTCTTATCATGCTATGAGTTTAGTGACTGTGCTTCGGTCAAGACATACTGATGACATATCGGTGTGTGTAAATAATGAAATGATCGCTTGAGGTTCTGCTTAGGGTAGCAGTCGTTCGACTCACTCGCCAAACCACCCAACTACCTTTTTCACAGAACCTCGCTCTAATACCAACTGTCACAACCCGCATTTTCCCCGCATTTAAAATACTATCAGAGTATGGGAACTACACATTGTGATGTCACGTCACGTAGGGGACATCTACTGACGTTAAGGCAACTCATCGTCTCTCGCAACTTATAGAAATCATTTTTAAACTCAATATGTTCCAAATATAATTTATGCATAATATTTTCAAAGCCGTGTCCCTCGGCTAAGTGGATCAATTAGTCCACGTTTTGAAAATATAGTTTTACGCAGCAGAAAAATACTTGATTTAATCATTTGGTGACCTAAGTGCTCATGAAGACCAAGTGAGGTGCACCATGCAGTATCGAACTTCTATATTTACTATATATAAAAGTAGACTTATCATGCGCAGAAAGTAGTGAGATTAACATTTCAAATCATGCTATACAGTGCTCCAAATGTCTTAGCACATCTAAGCAAGGGGACTACCAAGCCAACCCATAACTAACCGTTTCAGAGCAAGTATCCAAAAAAAATAAAAATAAACGAGAGTAACTGCAGCAAAGTAGCAGAAATTCTAACCAAACGGCACCATGGGCGTCAACACCTGACACGAACCCATGGGCCGGCAAGTTCACATAAAACCCTACCTCAAGAGGGTCAGAAAATGACAACCGACGCAGCTCCGCACTAACACCTGCTACTATCCAGAACCTGAGGCATTCAAAGAAAGAATACCTCAAAAACATGTTACAAGTGATGTAGAAAACAAGAAAGTAAGCAAACCTCCGCAAGAACGGAGGGAAACAGTAGCTGCAAGGGTCAAATTAAACAAAACTAGCCACAACTAGCAACAGAAATTAATCAGAAAAGAGCCCGCCAAAAGAGGAGTGAGCACGGACAAAATCAAACTCACCATAAGCAAATAACCTTCATTTTCAGATTATTAATCTTATTATTCTTATCCAAATTAAAGAGACTAATCATCTCATCAGAAAAAAAGAACCGTGCGGGGATAATACCATCACACATCGTCACGACCCTCAGAGCATCGCACCGGTGGCACCGCCAACATCGTGTACGACCTCCAACAGATTTATCATTTTAAAAGAGCATCGCACCGGTGACACCGCCAATATCGTGTACGACCTCCAACGGATTTATCATTTTAAAACAGCATTGCACCGGTGGCACCGCCAACATCGTGTACGACCTCCAACAGATTTATCATTTTCTGACTCTTTCAAAGGCAAGGGACAAGACCCACCAGATCATAATTTAGGATTTCAAGAAGCAAGTTAATGATATTGTAATGATCAAAAGAGCTAAGCGAAAATGGAACTTAACATTATAAAACCTGCTGGAAGCATAAAGGAGAAGAGGCGTAGCAAAGAGGAAAAGAGCAAGATCACCACTTGCCTCAAACCACCCGAAACCGCACTCCGGAAGGCACCACGACGCAGATCGGCCATAGCGAAGGCGAGAAACAGAAATCTACATCGACAAGGTCGAAACAGAAGTTAGGGCCGAAAATCCTAACAGAGAAATTCCATGAAAGTAGAAATACTCACCACGATCGCGTAGATCTCGGCGAGAGCTTTCCGAATCTATGTTCGGCTCGCGATTCCGAGCACCGGAGCTCCGTCGGCGGCGGTCGGGAGTTTCACGAATGGGAGGTTCTCGCCGTCACTAATGCTCTAGTTTTTTTTTGTTTTCTTCGGTGGGGAGAAGATGAAGGTAAGTAGGGTTTTACTTACATATAATTTTAAGTTATATATATTTATAACAATTATATATATATATATATATATATATATATATATATATATATATATATATATATACGAGTGACAGGCACGGGCCTCCGGCCCGATGGCTACGCGCCACAGTACCCGGCCGGTGACGGCGGGCTTCGCCCGCCCCCCGGCGGGCTTCGCAAAAGTAAATTTGATATTTTTAAACAATTAATAAAAATAAATAAATTTGAGCCGGGGGTTCGCCCGCCGTTCGCCCGCCCCCCGGCGGGCTTCGCCCGCCCCCCGGCGGGCTTCACGAAAGTAAATTTGAGTCGGGGGTTCGCCCGCCTCCCGGCGGGCTTCGCAAAAGTATCGAACATCTTTTTTTTATAATTAATAAAAAAAACAATTAATAAAAATAAATAATAAATAGATTTAATATTTAAAAAATTAAAGAATTAATTAAAAAAAATAGTAAAGAGCAGGCGGGTGAACAGTTGCGGGAGCACTGTTCACCCGCCTGCTTTATGTTATAATAATATTATATAAGAATTATTAATATTATTAATTATAATAATGATAATATAATAATATATATCCCGCAGGACCCGCACCCGCCTTTAGTCCCACACTGCTTATATTAAGATACATTAGGAGTTTAAATATAGGTTCACCGGATTGAAGCTTGAAATCACAGGCTTGGCGGGCTGGCGGGTCCGCGGGCTTGCGGGTTGGCGGGTCAGCATGTCGCGGGTTGGCGGGCTAGCGGGCAGCGGATCAGGGAGCCCGCGGGCGGGCTTGCGGGCGGCCGGTTTGATGCGTTGGTCGGATTTTCTCTTACTTTTCGAATTTTATAGGGGCAAAAATGTAATTTTATATAACCTAGTTAGTAGGTTTAGGAGCCCTATAGAAATGTGGAGAGATGATGCATCATGATTGAGTTTGATCGGACGGCAGAAATATTATCATACCATAATCGGATGGCTATTGTAATTTCGAACTCATCCATTTATACTTCCTTTAGAGTAGTAAAGATATATATATATATATATATATTTACTTTATTATAAATTTTTTTGTCTAAATCCTTTTTTTTACAGGGAGGAGGGAGAACTTGAGCTCCGCTCGGAAATCTCTGAGCTCCCCTCAGAGATCTCTGAGCTCGGAGATCTCTGAGCTCCGCTCGGAGATCTCTGAGCTCAGAGAAAAACTATTAGCTTATATTTATTTATATTTGCTATGTTATTACGAAGACTCAAACGCGCGTCGAAACAGACGAAATTCGCGCTGTAGGCGAATGTCGACGCTACGAACCCAACGGCGAAGTCGGAATCAAAATCCGACGCACCAATCTCGAGTTATGGCCTAACGAAGTTACGATAATTTATAATTATCCGAATTTCAAACGTGTGCCGAGGCTCCAAAAATGCTCGGATCGCGACGAAATCGACGAGCAAGTCTGAAATTATATAACTTAGCTTCCCAATGTAAAAATTTCAGTTCCGGCGCATATCCCAAAATCTAGCCGGTCAAACCTAACGGACGCAAAAAAAAAAACGCACAAACGGCGTCGCGCCGTCAACTCACGAACACGTAACGCCCTTCCATCATTATGACGTCAGCAGACAAAAGAATAATACCAAAAAAACCGGGGGCGTTACAGCCCTTGCTGCTGCTATGCTGGCCCTCGAAGGCCGAATGAAGTAAAGTTTTACTGTTTTCATGTGTGGACGGCCTGCGTGCCGATGTATGTAATCCACACCTGTGACGTATGACTGTAAGGCCTTAAGGCCAAATATTTTTATGTATTTTGTATACATTCCTGTGAAATATATAAATGTGGTTGTTTATATATAGTGAACATTCATGGTTGATGAGTTCAGTAATAACCCCTAAAGCTTCCGCTACAATGCTCTGAGTTAGGATGCATGTACTAGTCTTTGATATTAACCTGTAATTCCGCCGTCTATTTGTGGAATATGGTGTGGGGCCCCGACCGGACCCTCTATTATATTTCATATAACGGATGGAGACGTTACAATTGTCCTCTGAATTGCTATCGACAATTTCTAGCTTACATCTTCCTCTAAAAAGTCTTCATTGACTAAAGCTCAATGTTAGCTTTTCTTCATAAGAATTCATGCTCAGATAAGAAAATGATGCATAATTCTTGTTCTACATTGTTTTTCTATTTTTTCGAGTGTAAATCGATGCACACCTGCTTATAACTTGTTCTTCAGCGCAACTTCATGCTGTGAGTAGAAAATGATGAAGGCTAAGAGACTATGTTGCTTACGTCGAGTATAATTTGATGAAAGTAGTGTATTTGACGTTTATTCATTCTCCTTTTTGATTAAGTCTTTTGTTCTATAGAAGAAAGAATAAAATTAAAGTCTTTGTTTCATGATTAAGGTTTAACTTAGATCACTTTAGAGTTAATCTGGTGTATCAAATTCAAGATTTTTTTTCAAAAAAATTCCCACTTTTTGATAAACTATATTTTATATGGAGAGAAAGTGATTATCATTTATCACAAAGAAAATAAGAATGTAAATATGGTCAGAGAAGGCAATGACAATATTCTTTGCTGACAAAGGCCTTTTCATCAGATTTTGGCTAGCTTGCATGCAATAAAAGTATTCAAAGCATCAAGCAATTGTTCTTGAATAATTTCAACAAATTATGTGTATATTTTATTTGAATAATTTTACTATGTTCTCTAGACTTCTCATGGGATCACTTGCCCTGACATAATTCTGATTTAGAGTGTAACCCTTTATGTTGACTTCAACAATCATACTTTTGATGGAGGTCTTCTAAATCCCAAGTTCAATTACCCTCTTTTCTTTGACAATTTGAATTTTCTCCTTTTGAAATGTAGCAATAGGCTTCTTTGAAATCCTTATCTTTGTCTTTGGAACTGGAGGAGCACCATTGTGAAGAACTAGAGCATCACTGGGCTTGACAAAGGAGGGGCCTTCAAGTTTAGATTTCTTGTATTTGGTGTAAGCATTAATAGTAAAGCCTGCACCCTCCTTGTCTTTATGATCAAATTCTTTTACTACCCTATCATCTGGATTCTTGGCTTTATAAGCTTCCACATCAATTAATATTTTCCCATGGGGGTTCATGCTATCATGTTTCAGCCTCCCAATTTTCAGAATTCGAGAAATTTCTTAACATTCTCTTGATGAGCTCTCTACTTTTTTATTCTTCTAGTTTGTTCAAGTCAAAAATTTCAACTAGTCTTGCCTTTTGCTCCACACTCATCTCATGTTGACTTTGAATAACTTCATTTGTTTGTAGTATTTCCTCTTAGGCTTCGTTTGGGGGGACTTATTTTCACCGGTCAAGCGGTTACGACCGCATGAACCGATTCATACGGCTGTAACAGCTTGACCGGTAAAAATAAGTCCCCCCAAAAGGAGCCTTAGTCTTGGTATATATCTCCAAAACAGTTCTTGTATATAAGATCCCATCTTAGGAATATGCATGACGATGAGATTTTATCATACAAAACATCACATTGCATCTTTAGATCTTTATCATATAAGTTTTTATGGGAGCTCTTATATGATAAATTATTTTACGTTCTTTTCTTTCAAGATTCCTAACACATAAGTTTATATATGCATTCTTATATGTTAAGTTACTTCCAATTAAGAAGCAGTTATACTTATGGGTATAGTTTTCTATTACTCGTTCATGATACACTGTTAAGCATACCATTTACCTGCTTAGACATTATTACTATCACCCGCTCTTTCTACATTCATTATTTCCTGCATCTCTACCTTCATTCCTGCCACCCAATGCCATAGGGTGCATTGCGGGTGAGGAAGAGAAAACACTTTAGCCTTTTTAGAGTAATTTATTCATTGTCACCACCATAGGAGTAGCAACAGCTCCAGCTACCGCTACAACAACAACATCACCACGAGGATAGCATGGATATAGAGGAGGTGACCCCAACAGTGCCTGCGATTTTAGCACCGATGACGACCTCAGAGGACGATGAGAGAATAGTGAGTATTTATACTTAGTTCTTGCATTTTAGTCCATTTTGTAGGGCATGTTTTAGCCCGAACTTTATTAATGTATTTTGGATATGTATTCACTATGTTTTGATTATATGATATTATCTTAGGATTTGTCCTTCTTCTGTTATTTCTATACTTGTCTTGGTATGACTGTGATGATTAATCATCAGCAGAGTAAGCGTCATGCGGTCTTAGTTGGTCCAAGTACCGACACTACCATAAGGCGGTTGCCCTAAACATAAGATCTCCCTCGAGCTAGCTGAGATGACTACGACAAAAGGGAATTTGCTCTCTAATCAGAGACGGACTTGGACAAGATCCTTTAATGGGTAATTGCTAATGGTTGGTTGCTAATGAAGGATTGACCAAACAATTTTGGGTGGAGGATGTCCTTCTTTATCCCCCCCCCCCCACCAAGGAAGAAGTTATACATCCTGAAGTGGGGAAACTTGTGAACGGATTTGATCAAAGAATGTCATGATACTAGATGAGCGGGTCATACAGGACAAAATATGACAATGACACTATATGAGATCATGTCCTTCTGGCAAGGAAGAATGTGGAAATCAACATGAATACATGTCTTGTGTGACAACAACACAAAGTGGAGAATCATTAACCAACGGGCTTGTTGGAGCCCTTCCGATCCACAATCATTTATGGAACACCGTTACTTTGAATTTCATCAATTCTCTCCCAAAATCTGAGGGATTCGAGGATTTTACAAGTCTGCACTACGAAGGAAGATGCCCAAGGATTTTACAAGCATATGGTCAAATATTGAGGGTTACCCCAAAACATTGTGGGCGTTCGGGATCCTCACTTCATTGGGAAAATGTGGACAAAGTTATCCAAGATGTTGGGTTCACGATTGAACTTCTCTACTAGTTTTCACCCTCAGTATGATTGACATACATATAGAAAAATGATATGTTGAAGTGCTACATGCAACACTTTCTGAGTGCCAACTAGAAAGATCTTGATGAAGCACAATTCTCCCATAACTTGCACCAGAGCGAATCCATAGGAAGGAGTCCCTTTGAGTTGGCAACAGGGTGCCAACCGCTCACACCACATGCTTTGGCCACAAATTGGATAGATGAGAAAATCCAAGGATCCTTCTGAAGGACTAAGTCAAGGGAAAAACAAAATGAATTGACTAAAGCGTGTCTAGAAAAAGTATGGAGGCGCATGAAGAAATGAGAAGTCACAAAGAGGAGACCTCAAGAGTATGTCCTAAGACACAAAGTGGTGGAGACCAGCCCCGATCTGGACGTCGCAGGAGTACTCGACGTCGCACTCGTCCAGACCTCTAATGGCCCTGAATGTCGCATTGTCATTTTGCAATTTTTGTATTTGTTTTTGTATTTTGTGACACACACGAGTGACATGCACTAGGAGGAAAGAGTGTTAAGTTGAGCGGATTCTTCTGTATGCACATGAGATTAACACCGCATCCTACGACACTTGTGCAGCTCCTCATGCCCATCCGTCATGAGGAGATGGGTGCAACATGCATACAGAATTTTATTTGTGCTTACTAAAATGCTGCAGCGGACATAGAAAATTAAACCACAAACAAAAGTAACAACGATGGGTGCAACATGCATACACAATTTTATTTGCGCATACTAAATGGTGCAACGACCATAGAAAATTAAACCCCAAATATCTTGAGTCGTTATTTTTAGAATGACATTTTGGGATAAAGGCTGAAATCAGTGGTGGGGCCCTACCCCGGACCCTCACTGCGCGGGTATGCCTTTGTGCACCAGGCTGCTCTTTTTTCAATTCTTATCATAGTAAATTTAAAATCACATCTACGCAATGATCATTTTCTTTCATCTTTTTTACTTTGAGCTTATCAAATCAGGTGCGGGTCAATATTCCTTTATGAAATGTAACTCCTTCAAAAATGGAGATCGCTAAATCTTCTATATTTCCCAAGATGTTACCAATGGGCACAACTAAATCACTAGTTGCCTCAATATCCTCCTACAATCCCCAGGCAATCAGTGCCATACCTCATGAATCAGAGATGATCACCATGCAAATGAAACTACATAAAGCTCCTTTCAGCGGAAAGGATGAAAGAATCTTATCGCTTAAGATAAGATATAATATAAAATGATGATGTGACATAAAGTTATTCTGGTGTGTCGTAGAAGTCAAGAAAGAAAATTTGCAACTCACGGAGAGAGGTACAACCACACAGGAGGGATACAAGATAAACAGCAAAAACAAGAGAATATAAGAAGATATTAGAACACTCAGAGAGAGAGAGAGAGAGAGAGAGAGTATTAGAACACTCGAACAACACTTCAAACTTTATTGCTTACAGATATTAGTATAGTACAGACTGAGATGATCTAAACCATTACACTGGACCCTTATTTATAGCTGTCCCGCAGGGGGATAACTTTCATCACACGCTACATAAGATTCCTTTTCTTACAAACCAAGTTATTCCTTTCTTGACTTTTACGACACACCGGAATAACCTTTCTTGACTTCTACGACACACCGGAATCACTTTATGTCACATCATCATTTTATATTATATCTTATCTTAAGCGATAAGATTCTTTCATCCTTCCCCCCTGGTGAAAAAAAGGCGATGGCTCCATGACATTTTTACTCCTGCTAGTGCAGGATGATTGTTTAGAACGAGCTTTTGGTGGAGCCTGAAATCTTGATGGTCTGGAACCTTCAAACCAATGGTGGCAGTAATGGATTTCTTCAATATACTGTAGATGAAGGATCAAGGGATTTCACCAGTAAGCCTGAGGCAGATTTAGTGGGACATCAGTGATGGGTACACCATTGATAGTACAGAGGAATGCTTTATGGGCAAGAGTTGGAACTAGACTGTTGTATTCGTGATCATGTCAGAAAGCACAAGAATATTGTTTGTGAATGTGGGGATGATTATCTAGAGTATTCAGAATCTGTTGGCATTGAAAATGGATAAGAATATGCTTCTGTTCGCGGACTCCATTAAAACTATTTCCCGCAGGTCGTAGTTTTTTGCGCCAAAAGCTGGTGTTGCCAAATAAGTGAAGCCACTTCAGGAGTTGTTTATGCCTCTATTGGCATGGATGGATATCAACTTGGGTGATATACTGAAGGAGCCGCCCTTTGTCGAATATGATGCTGAATGGGCAGGTTTCGAGAAAGTACCATAAAACCATATAAACTTCATTAGGAAAATTATAATAAAAATCTTGCCTACATTCAATGGGATTTGAATTTTTATATAGGAGCGACAAATGGTTCTTGGAAGACGTTTAATTGTAACGACTCCTCTCCTACATGACAATCATTAGAATAAGAAAAATCAATAATAAATGTTTCAGATAAATTTTAGCATGGAGGAGGGGCTTACGAAACTATATGATTAGGCTCCGGTAGTTTATTTTCTAAAATAAAACTATTGTGTAAAAATTCATTTAAATCATTGGACACAATATTTTCATGAATCTCAATTCCTAAATATTTATAGGTTGTGCACGAAACATCATGATGAAGATTAGAAGAATCAGGCGAAGTAATAGAAGAAACATGTTCTTCTAATTCACCTGTTGTGCCCATAATATTTATACATTTTTGATACAATAATTTTTCTTCCTTTTTAGAATAAGAAACCAAGGGGGCACATAAAGATTCTTGATCCTCCTTAGGTTTCAAGAAAGTACCATAAAATCATGTAGGGAAGATTTTTATTATAATTTTCCTAAGGAAACCTATATGGTTTTATGGTACTTTCTCGAAATCTGCCCATTCAGCATCATATTCGACAAAGGGCGGCTCCTTCAGTATATCACCCAAGTTGATATCCATCCATGCCAACAAAGGCATAAATAACTCCTGAAGTGGCTTCACTTATTTGACAATACTAGCTTTTGGCGCAAAAAAACTACGACATGCAAGAAATAGTCTTAATGGAGTCCGCGAACAGAAGCATATCCTTATCCATTTCCAATGCAAACAGATTCTGAATACTCTAGATAATCATCTCCACATTCACAAACAATATTTTTGTGCTTTCTGGCATGATCACAAATACAACAGTCCAGTTCCAACTCTTGCCCATAAAGCACTCCTCTGTACTATCAATGGTGTACCCATCACTGATGTCCCACTAAATCTGCCTCAGGCTTACTGGCGAAATCCCTTGATCCTTCCTCTACAGTATATTGAAGAAAGCCAGCACTGCCACCACTGGTTTGAAGGTTCCAGACCATCAAGATTCCAGGCTCCACCAAAAGCTCGTTCTAAACAATCATCCTGCACTAGCAGCAGTAAAAATGTCGTGGAGCCATCACCTTTTTTCATCAGGGGAAAAGGATGAAAAAATCTTATTGTTTAAGATAAGATATAATATAAAATGATGTGACATAAAATTATTCTGGTATATCGTAGAAGTCAAGAAAGGTTATTCCGGTGTCGTAAAAGTCAAGAAAGGAATAACTTGATTTGTAAGAAAAGGAATCTTATGTAGCGTGTGATGAAAGTTATCCCCCTGCGACACAACTATAAATAAGGATCCAGTGTAATGATTTAGATCATCTCAATCTGTATCAATATCTCTAAGCAATAAAGTTTGAAATGTTTTTCGAGTGTTCTAATACTCTCTCTCTGAGTGTTCTAATATCTTCTTATATTCTCTTGTTTTTGTTGTTTATCTTGTATCCCTCCTGTGTAGTTGTACCTCTCTTTCTGAAAGTGATATGGTCCACTGTTTTCTAAAAAAAATCCCAAAACACATTTTAGACGCACACTTCTTCCACCGTTGGGAAACAAAACACCACCAAAACAACAATGACGGTGAGAATATAATTTTTACCACCGCCACCACCGTTCCAGACAGAACCTAAACCTCAAATTTGAATGAACTCATCATCACTAGCTCAATTGATAAAATTGCCTAGAGAGTTTGTGCGCAAAAGCTAATCTCTTGTTTTAAAAAAAACAGTCGTTTTAGAGCCCCATTTCACAAGGATTAACAGGGATAATCAAAATTTTATGAGAGATTTCAGATAAATAAATAAATTATAGCTAGCAGGATATGGAGGTTGGATTCCACAGGCATTTAGTAAAATTACATAATTGGGCGACACCAATAAAAAAAGAATTAGTAGTAGAATTAATAAGAGGTCAGAACACAACATCAGAGTTCATATATCAGAATATAGTTTGCTATTTCCATAGTTAAATTCTGATCAGAGTTTATTTTTTCACTCGTGAGATCGAAGAACTCATGACCAGAACTGATGGTGCTGGGGCTGGATAGGAACCGGACAACGACGCAGGTGATATTGTCGGCGCTCCCTCGCTGATAGGCTTCCTGCATCAGTCTCTTGGCCGCCTCCTCCGGATCATCAATTGGCTTGATCATCGCAACCGCCTCCTGTAACGAAAACCGGGTTAGAAAATCGACCCGAATCACACGAAAAGGAATAAAGGTGAAAAAGAAAACTTCGGAAACTGCCGAGTTTTGAATACTTCATTGGAAACGACATCCCAGAGTCCGTCGCTCGCAAGGATCAGAAATTCAAGGGACCCGTCGACGACTTCTTCCTGCAGAGATCATCAAATAACTGATTGCTTTATTAAACATGCCACATGCTATATGGAGGAAATAAGTGTTCAAGGAAATGCTTTTAATTTAGTCATACAATATAAGAAAAACAATTTATTGGTCCATTGTTTACTTTTGCATATTTTTCAATATAAATTTAGTGTTCTGGTTTTTCACCTGAAATGCATGGACCTGATTCAACAGTGGTTGGGAGAAGAGATGCGATGACAATCGCGCGTACGAGACATGAGAATTTCATAAAAATGTTCGATATTTATGCTGTTTCAACTACAAAATTACACAATTTTTATATTGTTTATAAAAAAAATCATATCTATATTAAAAAATCATGAAGATTGATCCAACTTTCACTGATGTTATTATAGATATTAAAGATTTTATATCAATCCAAAAAAATATATACAAAGTGAAATAAAAGACAGATGCAACAGTGAATGTCATAGATAAAACTCACAACAAATTACCCAACAAAAGAATTGTCATTAGTGATGGAAATGTGTTATGGACTTTTTTTTTTAAATTTCCAAGACTTCAACTCAAATAATTGTCTTAAAGTAAAAGTATATATATTCAAGCAAGGCATTTGTACTTGATAGTATCCCCGATGTATGCACACATAAATTTTTTTGGAACGAAAAAGAAAGCACAAAGGACTTGGCGTGTTGAAATAACATGCGACTTGCGACGTGCTGAACCCATATATGTGTTGTTGTAAGATGAATATCTAAGTTAATAAACTGACCTGTATTTCAGGATCTGACACGACATACTGCTTTAGAAGCTTATCGCCAAATGCTCGAGATACTGCCAGAACACCGCCAACCCTCCACGTCCCTGCATTTAGGCGCTCGTTAGCGATCTATATACAATATATCATGCGATAATAAGAGAGGAAATCATAACTGAATGGAAATTTTTAGCCGGAAACAAATTCATATGTGATTACAAATCCAAGGAATTATCAAGAATTTCTTCAAAATTATTACATAAGCTTCATATCTAGAACTGGTATATTATATTTATGACTTGTATTGTCTCATGTACTGCATGAGCATAATTCATTTTACATGGTAAAATAAATGGAATCAAATACTACAACTTTATATTTAAATAATTAAGGGAGACATTTTACCTGCCCACATTACAAAACCTCCGGCATTTTCTATGCGCTGCCTTTCATCCGTGCGGTCCGGTTTATGATCTCGTGAAACAGCTATAGCTGTGTATATTAAATCATCAGTAAATTCAGGTTACTGGTCAAATAATAATACTAAGAAACCAAAAAACACCAAAGAACAATCAATAATGTGCACAAAAAGTATCTAAGCATCAGAGTCAGGATAGTCATCATCTTCCTTTTGAATAGGATCAAAGTTCTAAAACCACGCGCAAGCTTGTTTAGTTATTTTCTCATTGACCTTTGAGAAATTAATAAATAATTGAATAATTAAAATATCATTGTATTCACTTGTTCACTAATTGTAACATCATACTAAGGCATTAGACCAGCTTATCTCATTGATGATCCAGTTACAATCATTCCTCACAAATCAATACGTGACATTTTGACATAGCAGAACAAATTAAAATGAAGTAAATAAAAGTTATGTTCATATATAATATGAATGTTGTTATTGACAAACCTATATATGCTAATGACAACTTATTGTTAATGACAGATAGCAAAAATATAAACACAGACATTATGTTAATGACATAACAAGAGAAAAATTCAAAACTAATGGACAAAAAAAAAGATTTTAACAAGTAATGGACAAAACAACTTTATATGAAAACCTAACTTTTGTAGAAGATGACCAAAGAAACCAGCTATATTTAGGTAGAAAAATCTCAGATCTAAGAGACAGAAGAAAAAAAACTTGATTTAGAGAGAAATGGACTTGCGAAATGTTACGGAAGGAGAAATTGCTTGAACTAAAGGAAAACAAATTACAAGATACAATCTCCTGTAGGTTGGTTCCTCCAAGAAGCCCTCTCTCCCAGTGAGAGATTCAAAACCCTAATGATCTCCAAGATGACAAGAACAAGGGAGGAGCGTATGGTTGGTAGGGAGGTCTGGCGGGGGGGGGGGGGGGGGGGGGGGAGGATCCTTGGACGTCGCCAGGAAGTCGGCTTCTACCAGTGGGGAGAGGTCCATGGCTTGTTGAACAGTTAGCGGTTGTAGGGTGAAGAGGCGGGCTCGGATGTAGGGTTGTAATCCATGCATGAAGTAGGCCAAGTAATGGTCTGGCGGGAGACCGGGAACATGCGTCGCGCAGGCGAGGAACTCATCGATGTACTCGTCGAGGGAGCCCGTCTGACAGACGCCGCGAAGTCGCTCCACTGCGGAGCCCGCGTAGCGGGTGTCGTAACGACGAATGAGCTCTTACTGAAGGTCCGACTAAGACATAGTCAGTTGGGATTGACGTAGCTAGCGCACCCAGTGGAGAGCAGAGCCCTCCATGTCGATCAATGTTGTGCTGAGTTTCAGTGCCTCGGTGACATGCTGAAGTTCGAAGAACTGTTCGGCTCGGGCAATCCAACCCATAAGATCGGTGTCGTTGAAAGAGGGAACATCAAGGGAAAGAGGCCACTGTGAGAACCACCCAGGTGGGGAAACTGTTACTTGGTACGGATCCGGGGAAGTTCCAAGAACGGGAAGTGAATCCACATTGGACGTCACGGACATGGTTGGGCGACTCGCCAAGAGAGAGTCGAGCTTGGCATCCATGCGGAGTATGAGGGCCTGCATCGAGGCAATGACGTTGTTGTGGTCGTCCAAACGACGAACGATGGCTAGATCCGTGGGAGGGGGAGGCGTCGGGTCTTCAGAATGGTCCATGGAGCGGAGCCGCGGTGGCATGCACACTAAAATGGGCCGCGGATGTGGACTAGGCAGCGGACGACCCCGCTGGAAGGTGTTGTAGCCTGCGCGGAAAGCGCACAAAGGAGATGGAGGTGCGTTGACATGGCTGCAGATCAAGTGGCCGACGTGGAGCTAGGGTTGAAGGAGAGGAAGGCTTGAAGGGGAGGAGCGGTCGAGAAGGGCTGGAAGGGGGCCGATCGGCGGCGTCACGGCCGCTGGAAGCGGGAATGGCGGCTGGCGGATCGAACAGAAGTGCTCGGCGCTGCGGAAAGAAACGCTGGAAGCCCGGCGTCCAGACGACGAAAGACCTGTGGAAGCCCAATCTTTCTGCGGAAGCGGTGCGACGAACTGCGGGCAGTCGCGATCGGCGGAGGAGTTGCGACGAACCGCGAGCAGGATGCTGGATGTCGTGTTCAGCGCGAGTCAGAAGCGCGCACAGCTTGCGATGGAAACTGAAATCACACGCCGATGTCGGTGAGTAGATGATGCGGAGGAGGCCCGGTGACGCACGCTAGGCAGGCGGGAACGTCTAGGTCGGATCAATGTTACGGAAGGAGAAATTGCTTGAACTAAAGGAAAACAAATTACAAGGTACAAAATCTTCTAGAGGCTGGTTCCTCCAAGAAACCCTCTCTCCCAGTGAGAGATTCAAAACCCTAATGATCTCCAAGATGATAAGAGCTCTCCCATACCACCTCCTTATATAGGGAGGTGGGATCATATAACATTAATTATAAAGCAACAAATAAAAAAGATTGCACTATATTATTCAATTATAGTTCAATGATCAAATGTATATTTTTTAATTGAATAATTAAATGCAGGATAGGTAATAGAATTCATGTTATTGCTAATGATCATAAAAAGAGAGACAAATAAACACTAGTTATTTAACCGACATTTTAATTTCTAAAGTGAATTATATCACATATAGAGGTGGATGAGAAAAGCTGATGAACTTCAAGTCCAAAATATATGTATCAAAATACATCAGGAAAGCATGCAAATAAAAAGAAAGGGATATATCCACTAGACAAGCTCATTGGATTTTTCCACATATTATTGCAAAACAAATCCTACCTTTTCCAGCACGACATATAACAGCCCTATATAGGGAGGGGGCTCATATAACATTAATTATAAAGCAACAAATAAAAATGATTGCACTATATTATTCAATTATAGTTCAATGATTAAATGTATATTTTTTAATTGAATAATTAAATGCAGGATAGGTAATAGAATTCATGTTATTGCTAATGATCATAAAAATAGAGACAAATAAACACTAGTTATTTAACCGACATTTTAATTTCTAAAGTGAAGTATATCACATATAGAGGTGGATGAGAAAAGCTGATGAACTTCAAGTCCAAAATATATGTATCAAAAGACATCAGGAAAGCATGCAAATAAAAAGAAAGGGATATATCCACTAGACAAGCTCATTGGATTTTTCCAAATATTATTGCAAAACAAATCCTACCTTTTCCAGCACGACATATAACAGCCCTATATAGGGAGGGGGGCTCATATAACATTAATTATAAAGCAACAAATAAAAATGATTGCACTATATTATTCAATTATAGTTCAATGATCAAATGCATATTTTTTAATTGAATAATTAAATGCAGGATAGGTAATAGAATTCATGTTATTGTTAATGATCATAAAAAGAGAGACAAATAAACACTAGTTATTTAACCGACATTTTAATTTCTAAAATGCATGATATCACATATAGAGGTGGATGAGAAAAGCTGATGAACATCAAGTCCAAAATATATGTATCAAAAGACATCAGGAAAGCATGCAAATAAAAAGAAAGACATATATCCACTAGACAAGCTCATTGGATTTTTCCAAATATTATTGCAAAACAAATCCTACCTTTTCCAGCACGACATATAACAGCCCTAGAATCCCCAACATTAGCAACCAACAGACGGTTGCCAACAAGAATAGCAGTTGAAGCAGTTGATCCAGCATCATGGCCATGACTACTTTCAGATGCTAGAAACTCTGCATCGGTTTGGCTGTATGCATCAACTGCATGACATACATTTAGTAAAGATTCCACACCATAGTTAAATTTCAACAAAAAAATAGTTTCTATAAGAATTATGTGATTCATAAATTTTGTTGACAAATTGAACTCACAATCTTGCTGCAAACGCCAATTAACACAGCCAATGAAATTTTACAACCAATACAAGACCTCCAAGATTGCAATTCCTTACCAAAAACATGAAAGAGAAAAAAATAAAGATACTAAAATAAAGGGGCACTTCTGTGACAATTTGAAAAATAAAAGAATTATTATTCCAAGAAACTAAGGCTCTGTTTGGCTCAGCTGCAATGACTGCAGAAGCAGTGGTGAGAAGCAGTGCTGGAATAATCAGCTGTTTTGCAGAGTGGTGCCAGACTCTGTGAAACTGTTTGGATGAACAGTTTTTGCAGAGCTGTTTCAAACGGAGAAGCTGTTTAAGCTATTTGACAAAACAACTGTGTGGCGCACAGTTCATTTTTTAAAACTTAAACACAAACAACAATAACATAAAACGAACATGTTAACCTAATTCATTTTTTGTGCTCGATAACCATATTAAAAAAACAGATAGTTTTCAGAAGTGTTTTTGCAGTGTTAAAAATCATAAACGTGTTTCATCATGCTGATGAAACTTATCCCTCAATCATCGACCGTTAACTGCACATCAAGAATAAATATAGTTATTGAATTATTTATTTATGTTTACAAATTTAAATGTCATAATGTAGCATGCCTGTGATATTCCATGAGTTGATCTGCAATGTAGTCCCTGATATTAACCATTTCAGTAGCTCCCGTTCCTTCAAATGAACTTGGTGCACTATTCAGATTTGAATCGATAGTTCTTGAATGATTGTTTGGTCGCAATTCATATGCCTCTGCATGAATAGTGCTTTCGTTTTCGTCACATACATCAAATTATGAGTAAGCTCTCGATGGATGTCTTCTAATAAAGTTATGAAGCGACATCATAACCACCACAACGACACATTGTTTTGAGAAATCAAATTGAGGCATTTTGCCAAGTATGAGCCACCTTTTCTTCCATACACCAAAACTCTTTTCCATCACACGTAGCGATGAGTGTGCTTTACTAAATATTTCACATCGTCCTTCAATTGGGCGATTTCCCTGAGTAAAGTCTGGTAAGTGATATCTAGTTTTCAAAAAAGGTTTCAAGCTGTAATAGAAGGCAAATCTCTAGAAGAAAACATCCATACATTTTCTCCTGTGGCAACAACCAAGCTGAACATTTTGTCTAATCTTTCCTCAATATCAGGTAGTATTCCACCAAAATGAAATTTCTTCGCATTCAAGATCATCCATAAATTAATATAGCAATGAAAATTAAGGCACATTCAAACCAATCGTCCATTTGTTTCAAAATAAAAATATATAAAAAAATTCTAACCTCAATACGTTCTTTCCACCAATCATCAGACGCATCTATTGTCTGTTTAGTAGGATTCCAACCAAAACCGGTCTCACCTCTTTTAAGTTCACGTCATAATTTCCAAACACGCTTCAACTGATCTCATTTGTTTTTCATCTGTGCGCGACTGTAGTCCAAACCTACGCGCTCCTTGAAATTTTTCACCAAATTGCCCAACCTTCCTTATTGAAATGGGTGGTGGGTCAATTCCCTAAATCTATCTCTCAGATACAAAGATCACAAAATAGGAGAACATGTGATGTCTCTCAACTTGCAAAAATTCCGTCCTCTTTTGATTTACCCATCTAATGGAAAAAATCAAGATAAATGCAAATATAACCACTACAATGACCTAAAAGTTCAAAAGGTTTGTGCTAACAAGAAATTTGTGCTAACATTGTAATAGTAAATATGAAAATGTTTGTGCAAATGCTAACATAAAATTTGTGCTAATAGAACAAAAAAACAAAAAAACTGGAGATCAATGTAACTGCATAAGAACAACTTTATTATGATTTTTTAGACATCAATATAATTCACCTAGAGCAGGAATCTTACAGAGATTTGAAAGATACCTTACAAAAATCACAACCGAGTGCGATCGGATATGGAGAAGAGAAACAGAGAATCGGGAAACCTTCTATAGACCAAATCCCTAACATGAAATCAATAAAATATTGGTGAGAAATCGTTGGCCCTAACCTGAAAGATGGATGACGGGTAGAGGGAGGCCGGCCATAGAAGAGGAGGATGATTAGGTGTCGTCGACAAGAAGGGGGGCTTACCTGCAGTGGAGGAGAGGATGGCGAGTCAGTGGCGTGGAGGAGAGCTCGGCGTCGTAGAGAAATCGCGGCGGGCAGCCGGCGAAAATCGCGAAGCAGAGAATCGCCTCCTAGGGTTTGGGCGAAAAGCACGAGTAATGGGGGAGTTGCGTGACTAGCGCGTTTTCGGAGTCGTGATAATTTTTTATGACTCCGGAACGCCATATTTCTGCATTGACGGAGCGGGGGCGACTCCAGTTGCTGGCTCAGATTTTTTGTTTGGCGGGGATTTTCCAAACGTTGTGGCACCCCACCCCCAAAACTCCCCGCCAAACAGAGCCTAACTCTATTACATAGGAACTTCCCTCTTTTTGTAGAGTAGAGGAAGAATCTCATTTGGAGAGGTGAGATCAAATACAAGGAGGAAAATATACAATGAGCTCCATTTTGGGCCTATTTACAAATGAGTTTTAACACTCCTAAAAAAGAGCATATTATTGATAACTCCCAGTTTAATACAAATATCAGAAAAAAAATAAAGAATTTTGTTGGGTCATGGGTGAATATGTCGGTCAGCTCTTTATCTGATGTTACCAACATAGTGCATGTTCGTCTATTGATAAATTCCTCTCCGATGAAGGGATAATCTATTTTTATATGCTTTGTTATTTCATGGAACACAAGATTTTTAGATATGTAGATGAAAACTTTATTATCACATAATATCGATAAATGATAGTTGTGAGTTTCACCAAAATCTTTCAGAAGTGTGGTCAACTATTTCAACTCACAAATAAATTGAGCCATACTTATGGATTCAACTTTCGCACTTGACTTTGGCTCTGTTTGGGGCCGCAATTCAAGTGCAGCACACCGACATTTTTTGAAAAGCTACTCCAAACAAGGATTTAACCAAAGCAGTGTGAAAATAGATTTAGGAAAAAAACCCGATTTCCTCCCACCGAGCGTTGGGCCACGATTGGATTTTCAGGAATCTCTTCCGCAATCCCCTTTCGCATGATTCTGAACCCGCCGAAAAATTTTGTGGTCTCCTCCTCTCCTCCAAGCGAAGGGCTCTCGATTTCTGGCTGCCAATGGCGTTCCTCTTCTCCCACACTCCCCCCTTCTTTCCTTCTCCCGCCTTTCAAGCCTCTCAATAGCAACTCCACGTCTCCTCCCTCCATCTTGTCGTCTATCTCTCGACGTCAAGATCTCAGCCAGAAGATCCATCGCCGACAGTTTTTGCGGTCATGACACCATCCTCCCCTTCTGTTTCTCAGGGATGCTCTTCGTGTGGCCAGAAGAGCACGGATGGGAGAATGCCATGGCCTCAGAGGCTCCTAGGTTTGTTCAGAAGAAGGCAAAACAAAAGATTTTTTGCTTATCATACGCAGGATTTTTCTGAAGTTTATGTGATTTCAATTCAGTTTATGCAATTTTGGACTAGTTTATGCGATTTTGACTAATTTCAATTCAAAATGAAGAACATCTCATTTTCTAAACAACACTGAAAATGTTGCTCCTCCAAACAGTTTCACTGATTTTCTCACTATTCTGCAAAAAATAGATTTTCTCAACTGCTTCTCTCATCGTTGCAGCCAAGCCAAACAGACCCTTAGACACCACTGCTTGTTTCTTGCTTCTCCAAGTGACAAGATTTCCTCTAGTATGTGTAGTATCCAAAAATGGATTTTTGGTCTCACTTATCATTTGCATAACTTGCATCTGAATATGGTTCAATACATAAGTGATACTTCTTTTAAACAATAGTTCACAGCAGGGAGATTCTTTGATATATTCTAACATCTTTAATGCAGATTCAATATGACATTCTTTCAGAGCTTGCATAACTAATTTTTTTAATAGCAAATTCTAGCCATGGTGAATAGATGAGTTTATCAATCAGATCTCTGTAATGAGTGATACCTTTAAAAAGAGATGTCTCATCCCAAAGTATGTCAGTGCCATAAAAATTGGATTTAGAGTAGACTTCGTGCCAAGAAGACTTGTTGCTTTGAGTAGATCTGTCATACTTTCGTTGGGAAATAACAATGTTATTGTTGTTGCATCTCACAATTTTGATTCCCAAGAAGTATTTGAGAGTATCCAAATCTTTTTGTAACAAGACATTTCTGAAAATGTTTATTTGATATTTCTACACTAGAGGAGTTATCTCCAGGCGAGAAAAATGTCATCCACATATACAACAAGAATAACCAGCACTTGGTCGCAACCTGGCTGAAATTGTCAAACATACTATAAGACTTTTTTTAAGACCATATATAACCTTCTATATCTTATATATTTGATAATCACCCTAAGCAACATAACAAGAAAGTTGCTCCATATAGACTACCTCGTGCAAATCATCATATAAGAAGTTTTTTTTGGTATACAACTGACAACAACTGAGAAGAGTATTCAAATAAAGTTGATACGAACAACTAGAGAGAATGTGCCAAAAACATTGACACCATATATCCGAGTGAATCTCTTGACAACTAGACGAGCTTTGAATCTATTTACAGTGCTGTCAGGTAAAAACTTGATGGCAAAGACCGGTTGACAATCAATGATATCGCCTTTATGTGGGGTAGGAATAAGAGTCCAATTACCATGTGATTCCAAAGCAGAGATCTCCTCGTCTATAATCTCTTTTCAACAAGGTATACAAAAAGCTTCATGGTATATAGTAGGATGGTGGTGGTAGATATTGACAAGGCAAAGTGGCTAAAGAATGACTAAGAATTGCATAAGAAACAATATTAGTACTAGTAGGTTTTGTAATCCCCCGTACCTCCTTTCGTAGAGCAGTGAGAACATTTTGATCTGAGTTTGTCGATGTGAAGGATCCTTCTGAAGAGGAGAGAGCTAACCTGAGAGCTGTAGGTGGGGAACTCAAGAGGGAGTTATGAGAGAGGGAGGAGTAGGAGGTCGATTATAATGATAAGGAAAAGGTACGGTAGGAGGATGTATATGCCCAAGAGTAATAAAAAGGGAGGACACAAAGATAAATGTAGGAGAGGTGGAAGATATATGACTCGTGATCTCAAGAGTACGAGAATGTTGTCATTGGAGAAGGAGTTGATTCGAAAAATGTGAAACCAACAGAAACATGTCTTTTGGAGATTGGGTCAAAGAGGAGTGTGAATGAAGGCAGTATAGCCAAACACAGGGAGAGGGAAAACGCGGTATCATCCAAATAAAAAATAGAAAATGACATCTTACTATGAAGAGTAAAAGAAGACATACGAGCAGCCCAATGTACAAAGCATCCCCACACAATGAGGTTCGGGGAAGGGTCCCACTACAAGGATGAAATGTACGCAAACCTTACCATGCATTTTTTGCAAGAGGCTGCTTCCAAGGCTCAAACCCGTGACCTTAAGGTCACACGACAATACCTCAATCAGTGCTCCAAGTCTCTCCTTCCAGTAAAAGAAGACATACAATTAATAAAAAAAACAAGAAATGAGAATCACATAATCCCAGTAGGATCTGAGAACATTCATTTGACATAGGAGTGTTCAAGAAACATCAAGAAGATGATGAATTTACCTTTACATCACATTTTTGTTGTTGCGATGTATGCACACAATTGGCCTGATGAATGATGTCATGAAGGGTACAAAAATAGGAAAACAGATGGCTCATTTTTTTCGCATTATCAGGCTATAGAATTTTTATGACAAACCAAATTGAGTGCATGTTTCATTATAAAATTTATGGAAAATAGTAATGAGTTCAAATAGTCTTTTAAAGATACACTGAAGTACATTTAGAGTAATTATTAATAAAAGTAATAAAATACAGATTTACATTATCCAAGTAAAGAATGTAGAGAACTCTTACGAAGTTTAACAAAAAACTAGTACTATAATGCTAAGTAAATTGGCAGGCTTGACATTCTAAAATGGACTCGGACCCAAAAGAAGGTATGAGCTAGTGAAGAAGACGAAGTGGAGGATGACCAAGACTTTGATGCTACCAAAGCAAAGAACTCGTTCCAAATTGTAATATTCGATTTGTAAATATCATATAATATGGGTCCAGCCAGATCCCCACAACATATCACTTTCACAAGCTAACATTTATAAATGATGACATAATTTAAACATCTATCAATAAGAGTTTGAAACATCTAGCAGAAGCAAATATATAAACACACTCAAATAAGAATGACCACACTAACGCCAAGAGAAAATTAGTACTCGGCCTTACAACCGTTACAAAATCTCGTATCAATGTTCATATAGTCCAAAAGAAATACATCACAAAGTACTGCTTAGGGATCGCATGCCTATTACATGCAATGGAGCAAAAATAGTAACTAAGCTTCACGACATGTTTTTTCTTTGACTCAACTTAGGGCTTGACCCACTATACACAACTACACGTTACACTACTTGCAACCAAATACGGATCAGAGAAAATGAGAGGTCAGCTATAAACTAACCATACACCGCAAAACGACCTCTCCCCCGGCCATCCTAGCGGGCTCCAGGGCGAGTCAACGCACACCTGCAAGTACGCGTCACCTAGGCAAGCAATATATATATATATATATATATATCAAAGCAAAAAATATAAAATTATGTCACGCATGTGAAGGCTCGGGCATCAAACATTTTTAGGTTGAGCAACAAATAAAAAGGAATCCTAAAAATGCATTATACATGATGGTTAGGTTCGCCCGAAGGTTCACCACAACCTCTATCACATCACCATATGATTCTAGTATAGCATCGATCAACAACACAATGGGGGACACTTATGACCACATATACATCCATAATAAGACATTCTATCTCATTCATAATGACAAAGTTAAGACATACGTGAGGCATGCCCGTGCACATGGCACTCTCTCTCCCCGTTTGTCATGTAGTCTTAACGTATGCCAGATCATGGCTCTCTTCGCTCCGCAACAAGAGTTGGAGGGTGTAATGTACATTATGTAGTTGTAAGGTATGCCAATGAAGGCTTTCTTTTTGCCACTACGAGAGTTAGAGGATATGATATATATTATGTAGTCGTAAGGTATGACTGATAAGGGCTCTCTTCCCGCCGCTACGAGATTTAGAGAATATATATTATGTAATCGTAAGGTATGATCGATAAGGGCTCTCTTCTCGAAGCTACTAGAGTTAAAGAATATGATATATATTATGTAGTTGTAAGATATGATCGATGAGGGCACTCTTCCTTCCACTACAAAGGTTGGAGAACGAAAGGTATGCCCATCGAGGTCCACTTCCAGTTATTACAAGAGTTAGAGAATGTAAGATATACACGCACAAAGTTCTCTTCCCATCCAATCCGTGTTTATCACCATAAATAACATTTAATACAAAAATATAGTTAAATATAGCTAAGAGAGGAATAATCTCCCGTCCTTAGGTATAATTATCTCATAACGGTCTACAGGCACCGCCTCAAGATTCTCAATCGTGGAATTACACACGGCTAGTCATCATCTACTCTAGCATCCTACAATTCATAAAATTAGAATGCAACCACCAAGTATATGAATACCCTCACAGACGATGGGCAGTACTTACATCCTAGTTATCTCCGCATCGTAGAAATCACCAATTGTCGTCCTAAGGGTCACAAACTTGGAGCTACCATAAGGATACCCAAATATTCCCCAAGTATCCATCCCCGCATATAATGTGACGTTTATTGCGGAGTATTCTCTAACCTCACAAACTAGGATAGTCCTAAATGCAAACATCACAACATCATCAACAATCCAGACCGAAGATCACAAATAAGTTTCACACACCATGCCTAATTTGGGAACGAACATCGGATCTCTAATGTAAAATCATTTCAAGGTCGTAATCCCACACCCAGGAGTTCTAATGAACCAAAGGTCACCATTCCTCCACTAATTAGAGAGGGGGAGATCACCTCATGCAAGAAAATCAAAGGCAAGTAGCATATAAAACAATCATAAGACCGGAGGAAAAGATAGTTACTCTTGAAGTCTTCCTTGGCGCCATGAATCCTCAAATATTTGGGTGGAGGATGATCGGAAGGAGAAGCTCTTCGCATTTCCAGTCTTTGTATGTCAATTAGGGTTTTGAATCTTCTCCAATGGCAGTTTTTTTTCCAAACCCTATCTTTTCACTTCCTCTTCCTCTCTTTCCTCTCTTCCACGACAAGTCCAATTGAAATGAGGGCTTCAGTTTCTCCCTACCACGTTATTAGATCGAGGGAAAAGATATGGGCCGTTGGATTAAGATCCATGGCTCGGATTAAAATTTAAAACGTCAGTTTAAGCCGATTGAATGTTCACGCACGACCAAAACGCACGGTCGTGCACAAAACGCACTATCATCTTCAAACTTTGGAAAAAGCACTTCTTTTGGAAACAACCAAAAATGCACGGTTGTGCCAATTACTCACAGTCGTGCATGAAGGAAAATCCTAGGTTTTCCTCATGAGGCCGATTCTTTGAACTCTCCACATATTTCATGCATGAACAAACATTTAAAAGTATTAGGGATGAAATTTGAGGTGTTGCAACTCTTCCCTTTTAAAATAATTTCATCCCCAAAAAGTAAAGTCATAGTTTAACATAAAACATACATGAAGTGAAAAGCTAAGGGAATTTTTCCCACATCAATTACGTTGGGAGGGTGCACTAGTTTCAACGAATCTCTTTAGGCAGAGAACATGTCATAGTTGGATTTCTTCCCAACGCTAAGGGGTAGAGATGTGATCGTTAGCCACACATGACTTTTATGATCCACGCGACCACCAAACATGTTTCCTATGCAAAGGAAACACAATTTCATCGAAGCGTGCTCTCTTAGGTCCAAACATTCATAAATCTCTCCATGATTCCAAACGATCAAGACAACAACCCAGAGTCATCCATCAAGTCGTTGATTTCCTCCCACATCACGAGTTTGGTCTAGGTAAGGTCTTTGCAATCCACACCTTACTTTCATACAATAGCTCTATGGGTTTAGGTTAGAAATTTGATTTTCTAAATTCAACCTACACCAAATTGCAAAGTGCCAAGTCTCATGAGTGGCAATCAACCTCTTCGATTTAAGGTCCTAAACATACAAATGAGTTGAAGAGAATAAGACATTACAGTGTAATTATTTGATAAGAGCATTGACGGATAATAGATTTCAAGGAAATTTGGGGCACATAAAGTGTCATCAAACTTGAGAAAGACGGTGGCACTAACAACTCCAGTTCTACAAATTGCAGCAGGAGAGCCAACAACCACAATTACCAATGGTAAACAGCTATGCCTCTTCACAAGATAGAGGACAAGAGAGTTCTCATTTATATGATTGGTGATACCGATGTCGACGAGCCTCTTACCCTGAATGGCAACATAAGGACTACATGAAGTAGTAATGGACACATTTTCTTGGAATCACTTACCGGATCATCAATATCCACATAAGAGAACCATCTGCCTGATTTAGATGACAGAGTGGAAGTGATCTGAGACAGGCTCAGACTCAGTAGCAATGACATGATTCAGAGGTTGGAAATGAGGGTGCTTCATAAAGAAACGCTTAAAAAGATTAACAAGATTCCCACAATGTAAGCAAAGAGGATAATTCCCTCCACGTTCTTCAGTGGGACTCCATGAACATATTCTGATAAACAACCAGTAACACGAGTATAATCCAAAATAGAGATGCGAGCTGCAGTAGGATCCAAGGTACGAGTGTCAAGTTTCCCCAAAATCTGCCGAAGTCTCATCTCGTAGGAATAAGGAAGACGTAGAAGATAACATATAACAAGTAGTACTTGAAATGTTTGTCCATTTGCAAGGTCAATAGAGAAAGAACGATGTTGGAGAAGTTCTGCTCTGAGATAGTCAATTTCCTAATACACAGTACTGGGAGAGAGGGTTGGCTGAGCAAAAAGAACCTAGTAGATGATGTAGATGCGAGATGTTTTGAAACCTTTGAAGTGAAGTGCAGTAAGATGATCCCTAGCAATCTTCACAATCTCATCATCACGGATGACAGATAAACAATCATCAGAAAGAATGTTTGCAAGCCACGTGCGGACAAGAGCATCACCAACGTCCCATTCAATATAATTGGCAAATGTAGGGTCGGAATGAGTATCCATTAGAGGATGTCTCTTGCGTTGAGAGTGCAGAAGGAATGTGAAGGAGACACTCCAATCCGGATAATTGGGCCCTGTTAACTTGGATGTCATCCCGAGATTACCAAAGACACTGAAAAAGGAGTGTAAGGTGGGAGTTGTTGCAATGGGAGAAGGAGGGAGTTGGGGTGTCGTTATACTTGGCGAGTATTCAAGCACAACGAAAGCTCGCAAACCGACAAGAGCTGGGACTCGACCAGTGCTGGAATCTGGGGAGTACAACAACTCACATTGATGGAGGGTGCGCAAGTGTTGAAGATCAACGAGAAAAATCTCGGCAGGGGGGGGGCACGCGATTAGGAGGACGCAAAAGAACTTGCTGGAAATGCAGAAGAATGAGAAATCACAAAAAGTTTGCAGATGGGAGTTTGCAGATGAGAGAACATTGAACTTGCTGAAAGGAGAGCTCGCCAATCAATGGACGAGAGACCTCGCCGATCATTGGGGGTGAGGACTCGTCGTTTGCTGGACGAGAGCAAGTTGGAAAGTGCAAGAGTGGAAGTCGCGAGATGAAGAGGAATTTGCGGGTGTGGATGAAGACGCTTGAGAGCATAGCTCACAGGTGATGAACACCCAGTACCGTGGTGATAGCAGTTGCATGAGGGAAGGAGCGAAGAGGGACACTACGAGTCTTACTGAGCGAAAAGTAGCAAGCATACACGAGATTCTAAGCATTCGTGCGAAGTCGAGGAAGATGGATTTATCGCAAAAGCCCATGAAGCCCGGCGGGAAGAATGTCGTGTCTAGTGGAGAAAAATTTGTGCAAGGAGCTCTCGTGTAAGGCAGGGTGAGTTCACGCGAGATCAAAGTGGTTCGTACGAGATCGCAAGAATTTACGCGAGAGTAAACAAGAGAGAGCAGTGAACAATTTCACCAAGATGTAATATCATATGCGAATTTGAAATATAAAAGAATTATTAATCCAAAAAAAATAACTCTACTACATATGAACTCCCCTCTTTATATGGAGCAGAGGAGGAGAAAGAATCTATATTTGAAGATGTAGACTAAATATAATAGGGAAGAGAATATACAATGTGCTTCATTTTGGCCCCTTTTACAAATGGAATTTAACAACTTCAAACTTATCCATGTTTTTACATATATTACACATAAGTATCTAGCATCACTATTTGCCTTAATTTAGGTCTTTACCATCGGCGCTCAAATACTTTTACCAAAAGTCGAAGGACATGGACTCATTTGGGATTAACCTTAGGTCCATCACAGCTCCATTAATTTTAATGAAATACTTGAGACACCAACTTTATACTAAAATGAGGGGAATATTTAAGATTAGTCTAGCCCAATTCCTCATGAAGATAAGAAATGAGTCTTTCCTCTATGATCTCAAAATCCTTGCGAACTCGTCAATCTTCAATAATAATTAGCTAATCATTCAAATCAATATGCACAAAATGCATGCTACTCTAACAAATAAACTCCTAATCCAATAATATTATCATTCTAAATGACTACTATATTTAATCAGGTTGTCAAACATCTGATTCAGTCTGATTAGGTTAATTCAATTATGTATATCCATCAGGGTTTGCCCATGCTGATCTTGCTAGGCTTTGCCAAGATAAAATGATCCAACCCAGTTCAAGAGGTTACGGTTCATTCTCACTGACATATATAGTCTCGTCTACGGCTTCATTTGACAAGCAATCAAGGAATCCATGTATTCCCTTTGTTGAAAGAGCTCAAAACCTTGTATGTATTGCTTGTGTATCTAAATACAAGGAGAGAATACAAATATATAGGAAGAAGAAGAGAGAAGAAAATCCTATACAAGATGTGGGACTAAAGGAGGAGAGAAGATAAAACAATAAATGAGCCCAATAATGGGCCCTTTACGGGCTATTTTAACACTCCCCCGCAAGCTGCAGCGTACAAATCGTATGCGCCAAGCTTGGACAAGCATTGATAGAAGAGTGTCTTGCAAAGAGCCTTCGTGAAGACATCCGCAACTTGTTCTGATCCTGGGACATGCTTTAGGTCAAGCTTCTTCATTTGAACCTTTTCCCGGATGAATTGACAATCGACCTCAATATGCTTCGTTCTTTCGTGAAAGACCGGGTTCTTTGCGATGTGTATGGCGGCTTGACTGTCACAAAGGAGAAGAACCGGTGATGGTAATTTTACACCCAGATCAGTAAGAAAACTCTCAAGCCATGTCAATTCTGATACAACTGATGTCATTGCCCGGTACTCTGCCTCGGCTGAAGATCGAGCAACGACCGCTTGTTTCTTACTTCGCCAAATAACAAGATGTCCTCCAAGGTAAGTGCAAAAACCACTCGTAGATCGCCGGTCATCGAGAGAGCCAGCGTAATCAGCATCTGAACATGCCACCAATGTTGGAGCAGAAGAGGAGGTCCTGTACACAAGTACCTGACCAGGAGCGGTTTTCAGATACCTGAGAATTCGTTCCACTGCTTGAAGATGAGATTTTCGAGGAGAGTGCATGTATCTGCTGACAAGACCAACAGCAAAGGAAATATCAGGTCTGGTAACCATGAGATATATCAGTTTTCCAACAAGACGTCGATAATATTCAGGATTCTGGAGAAGGAGATCGGAGTCAGATGCCTGGGCACACAGTTTGTGGTTCACATCCATAGGAGTATCACTTGCCTTGCATCCGGACTGACCCGCATCATGAAGCAGGTCAAGACAATATTTCCGTTGAGAGAGAGTGAGCCCATCCGGCCTCCTGGCAATCTCAAGGCCCAAAAAATAGCGAAGAGGTCCCAAATCCGTTGTCTGGAAGACTGAGTTTAGATGGACTTTGACTGCCTGTATCCCTTGAGAGTCATCTCCAGTAATGATAATATCGTCGACGTATACTAACAGAATAACCGTTCCTGTTGGTTGGTGACGAGTAAAGAGCGAGAAGTCGGCCGAGCTCTGAGTGAAGCCAATCTCACGGAGGACCTTGCTGAATTTTTCAAACCATGCCCGTGGAGATTGTTTGAGACCATATAGAGCATTTTTAAGATGGCAGACCTGAGACTCCCCCGTGGTCTCAAACCCGGGTGGTTGTTGGATGTAGACAGTTTCCTGGAGATCCCCATTCAAGAAAGCATTCTTGATATCCAGCTGAAAGAGAGACCACCGACGATGGACAACAACATAGATGAGGACGCGAACACTATTAAGCTTCGCTACCGGAGAGAACGTTTCCTCATAATCTAGCCCCTCCTGTTGAGTGAAACCTCTAGCCACAAGACGGGCCTTTAGACGGTCAATTGTCCCATCGACACCATGTTTGATGACAAAGACCCACTTGCACCCAACTGGTTTCTGGCCCGGGGAAGGGGAACAACAGACCATGTCTGGTTAGACTAGAGAGCAGACATTTCTTCCTCCATGGCCGCTCGCCATCCTGGATGTTGAAGCGCCTCCTGCACAGAATTAGGAATAGCAACCAAAGAGATAGAAGTAGCCAAAGTGTGTAAATGGGGAGAGAGGCGATGAAGAGAGATGTAGTTTGCCAGCGGATGAGCAGTGGAAGACGATACCTGATCATTTGGACGCGGAGTATCCATGGTAGAGACCGACGGCAGAGGGGCAACGGAAGTGGTGGAGCGACGAGTGTAGACGCGGATAACTGGTGGTTTGGAGGGAACGACAGTCGGTTTAGAGGGAACGACAGTCGGAGGAGTAGTTGCGGGAATGACCGGGCGTGGGATGGATGGAGGAGGTGTGGGTGGTAGATGGTCAGGTAAGGGCGCAGGAAAGAATGGTTGATCCTCGCGGAAAGTGACATCAGCAGAAACGGAGATCTTGCGTGTAGCAGGAGAATAACAGACATACCCCTTTTGGGTGCGGGAATAACCAACAAAGATATGCTTGGCCGCTCGGGGATCCAGCTTATCCGAGGAAGGCCCCAAACGGTGGACATAGCAGAGGCTACCGAATACACGAGGTGGGAGAGGAAAGGCCGAAGTGGAGGGAAAGAGTATGCTAAACGGAGTAGCATAGTTGAGAATAGAGGAAGGGAGGCGGTTAATGAGAAAACAGGCGGTCGAGACCGCAAAGTTCCAATATGGTTTAGGGACATGCATTTGCAGCATGAGGGAACGAGTAACATTGAGTAAGTGGCGATTCTTGAGTTCGGCAACACCGTTTTGTTGCGCCGTGTAAGCGCAGGAAGTTTGATGTAGAATCCCGAACTCAGAACATAAAGCAGTAAATTCGTGACTAGTGTACTCACGAGCATTGTCAGTTCGTAGTACTTTGATGGTGGTGTGGAAATGCGTACGGGTTTCGAGAACAAATGCCCGAAAGACACGGGGAAGCTCGGAGTGATCACGAAGTAAGTATAGCCAGGTAGTGCGAGAGTGATCATCAATAAACGTTATAAAATACCAGAAACCGGAAATACTAGGAATTTTAAATGGTCCCCAAATATCTGAATGCACTAAATCAAAAGGAGCAGCGCTCCGAGTACAATGTGAAAAAAAAGAGGAACGAGTCTGCTTGCCGAGGATACAGGAGTCACACTGAAAGGGGGTAAAAGAAACATCCGGGAGAACCCGCTGGAGGACCGGTAGAGGAGCATGCCCAAGTCGACGATGCCAATCAACTGAAGAAACGGATGAGAGGATGGTGGGAGAGTCATCGAGAAGGTAGAGCTCATTCCGCAGCCGGCTTTTACCAATGGTAGTCTGCGTCCGCCGATCATGTATAACAAAAGAAGAGGAAGTGAATATAACAGAATAATCCAGATCATTAGTAAGCCGTCCAACATAAAGTAAATTGAACGGGGAACTCGGGACGTGAAGATCCGCGCGAAGGGAGATGGAGGAGGTGAGAGGAAGATCTGCCGAGCCGGAGACGGGAACCGTGGCTCCATTGGCCACAGTAATAGACGGTGGACAAGGGGAATTCAGGTACTGGGCAGGTCGATGTGGAGTAATGTGATGGGTAGCGCCAGAGTCCACAATCCAGCCCAAGCCGGTGGAGAGACAAGCGGTACCTGTGTTAGAGACGGAGGCAAGGGGAGGCAGAGGGTGGGTGGAGCAATCCCTGGAGATGCTGGAGCTGAAGACGCACACTTTCAACATCAGGAGGACCAGCATCGGTAGCAACAGAAGCCGTCGGGCGAGGAGGATAGCCAACTTTCTTGTAACAGGTGGCCTCGAGATGACCATCTTTCCCACAGAAGGAACACTTCGGCCGACCCCGGCCACCCCGACCCCGACCGCGAGATCCCGAATGACTCCCCCCCCCCCCCCCCCCCCCCCGAGTAGGAGGAGGAGGGAATGGTAGAAGCGGAGGCGCCTGCTGAAGAAGGGCCGGAGGAGCCGTAGTATCTGGAGGGGATACTCGGAGAATCATGGAGCACACATCAGAAAATGATGGTGTAGTAGAGGAAGCCAGGACCTGAGCACAAATGCTCTGAAGGTGAAGGGGAAGACGGGCCATGATGATGGCAGTACAGGCGGCTTCCTTCGGAGCGCGCTGAGCAACAACATCATTGGTGAACGGCTGATGCTGGATCCATGCTTCAGCAAGAGTCTTTGCACGAGCAACAAAGGAGGTCATATCCGAAGCCCCTCCAGCGCCAAGAGCAAAGAGATCAGTGAGGATGTCGTAGAGATGCTGGAGGCTGTCTCGTCCAGAATATAAGGAGCGGAGCTCAGTCCACATATCTTTGGCAGTCTCATGATACATAGCCATTTGATAGGGCTCACCATCTAAATAGTTCAAGATCCAGGTCTGAACTCGGCCATCATTGCGGAGCCAGTCATCGGTAGGAGGGGTGAGAGGCGCCTGAGTAAGGTGAGAGAGAAGGCCCTTGGCCTGAAGAACTCGTCGAACTGAATGTACCCAAGGGACGAAGTTATTCTTTCCAGAAAGAGAGACGGTAGTGATGCGCAGCTCGTCACGGACTTCTGTAATGCAAGCCGGGCGGTCAGTCGGACTAGTCGGGCGGTCAGCAGGCGGGCTGTCTGTCGAGCCAGAGGAGTTACCGGAAGAGCCCATAAGGGCAGACCGCAGAGGCAGACAGCTGAGGTCGCTGCGAGAAGGGCAGGAGGCCGCTGTGAGAAGAGAGCAAGACCGCGGCGAGTAGAGGATAAACCGCCTGCGAGAAGACAAGGAGGCCGCCGCGAGAATGACTGAGGAAGACCACGACCGGAATGCGGAGAGGCAGCAGCCCGCACGGTCAAGCCGGACACCAGCGAGTAGTCAGTTCGCGACCAGAGGGCAGAAACAAAAAAAGAGAGACCGCCTCGGTCAAGGTGAAGCCAGCAGCGGTCAGAGAGCGGAAGGAAACCGCGAGAGATCGCAAGCGAGTAGAAGGAAGCAGAGAGAAAGCGGATAAGAGCAGCCCGCAAGAGAGAACCCGCAGCGGGTTGACAGAGATCGCGGTAAGCAAAGGGGAGACTGCTGCCTGGCAGCGGACAGAAGGCAAAGACGCAGCGGACAGAAGGCGAAGCCGCAGCGGACTGGCAGCGGACAAGGAGGCAGAGGCCGTGCACAAGATAATGGAGGCAGAGGCCGCAGCGGGAAGGCGAGGTCCGCGAGAAGAGGTTCTCGAGCGGACAGAAGAGGAGACCGTTAGAGCAGAACGCAAGCAGCAGAGGAGAGGAGCGTGCAGCGGTCAAGAGAATAGCCCGCAGCGGACAGAAGAAGAGCCCGCAGCGGACAGAAGAAAAGTGGGCCCCACGAAGCAGAGAGAAGGTGGCTATAAGAAGCACAACATTGATCGGTGCTAAGGGCTTTCCGTCGATCATTGTTGAGTCATCCTTAAATGTTGCCTTCATTATGCATCGACATATCTGGTTAGCCTTTTTATTATTCTTTAGGGTAACTTTCAACTATTTTAACTAATGATGGGACTAGTAGAATTTCTTTTACTATTTATAAATATTTCTTCTTTCCCTTGGTTAATCATAAGCGTTAACAGGTTATTCATGCTCTTATTTGCTTATTTCATTTCTAAAATGATGAAAAAATGCCTTCGTATCAAATGCCCACTCTTTCAAAGAGCAAAATAAAAAAATGTGTAACCGGTGTAGGGGAAGGGCTGATATACGTAATCTGTCAACTGTATTTCCATTTAGATTATTTTCTATACTTGAACCTGGGATACCCAATACAATCGAGGCAGCTTAACAACTACCCCATAAAGAGATCAGCGCAGAGTAAAGGTTTTGATATCATCTATCACTGCAAAGAAAATCGAGGCAGTGATAAAATCTACAATAAAAAAACATTTGTAGCATATAAAAGTACATCAATAATGTTAGTGCAGTTAAATACAGTCAGATTCTTTTTTATGCAAATTCCTGTTGAAATTGTGTGTTGGCAAATGAAATAAAAATGATATGCAATGTGCACGTTCTTGAAATAAGTTGTATAAAGGACCCATCCAATGATCCATTGGAGACCTCATTCCTATTTAGAGTTTAGTCGGAAATCTTAGAATGGAGTTGAGCCTCCACTCCTCTCTATAAATATGTGTATAATCTTATTGTAATAACTGTGAATAAAGAAATAATAAATTATTCTATTTTTCCTCTAAATTATTGTGCTTATCTACATGGTATCAAAGACAATCTGATCCATTCGATTCGGTCCTTTCACGATTGAGCCCGTGCTCTCGTGGATTTGGTCTTTTCTTTGTCGTTGCTTTTTGTGACTGCGACCTATTCTGTGACCACGAGCTTGTCTTCTCCGCACCGACGGGATCGCAGCTCTACCGTTTGGCCATCAGACAAGATTTTCTCTGCCTCCCGCCTGCTTTTATAGGCTCGGCTTTGTTTCTCCTTCTCTGAGCCAACAAGCGTGGTTGCTGCTGGTTCGTCCTGTTTGTTGATCCCATTGTCCTCTTGATGTGACGCGCCCGTTGCATCCTGCCTGCAAAGCCCGATTATCTCTGTTGAGCTCGCCTACTGTGTCCCGGTCACATAGACTCTCCCTGTCGTTGTGCTCGTCCTGCTCGCAAAATATCTACACTGTGTTCGCTTGCGTGCTAAGTCCGCCAAGTTCGTGTGTTGAGTTTGCCATCCTCCTGAGTCCACAACGATCTCTAGTGATTGTGTGTTGCGTTCGCATCGACCTCCATGCGCCTGTTGCGTCCTGCCCACAAAATCTCTCTATTGTGTCCGCTCGCGTGCTGAGTTTGTCAAGCTCGTATGTTGAGTTCTCCATCCTCCTGAGACCGTTGTGACCTCCAGTGATTGTGTTGCATCCCCAGCGACCTCTAGTGAAAGCGACCTCCACCCACCCGATGTGTCTTGGCCGCAAAAGCTCTCAGTTGTGTTCGCTCGCGTGCTTAGTTCGCCATGCTCGTGTGTTGAGTCCATTCTCTTTCAGAGACCGCAAAGTGACTTTGTTTGTAGCCTCAGCCTGTTTGGTGTTTTCACTCTCCTTCTATCGAGGCGGGTTTCTTCCCATCCGGTGGTCATGGGCACGACTGCCGGATCTTCTTCGTCTCTTTCGGCCCATGCTCCAGCTCCCCGCCCTGACTTGCGAGATGAACTAAGGATTACCACTATTTCCCACAATGGGAAGTGAAATTTCGTGAAATGAGTGCACTTTGTGTGTCGTGTTCTTCAAACCAAAGGGCTGCTTCACTATGTTACTTATGCTCCTCCAGCTGAACCTACGTAATAGTGGCTCCGTGATAATCATAGGGTTCAATCATAGCTTCTCAATTCTATGGAGTCCGAGCCATACTGAATGACCATGTATCACGAGACTGTCAAAGCTATGTGGGACAAGCTTCAGTCTCTTTACTCTAGGCAGGGCAATCTCCAACATCTCTACGATATCTTTGTTGGGCTCCAGGCGGTTGACCCTGATGTGACTAGTGACCTGACCTCTAATGTGGCCACGTCCAAGACCCTCGTTGAGGCCTGGCTTCAGCACCAGCCCCTCCTTGGATTTTGTCGTCCAATGGTCCAACGCGCACAGAAGAAGGTTGTTAGCATAGCTCTCATGAAGGCCCGACTACCTCATAATCACAGAGTCCGAGCAACCATTCTCCCCTCTCCCACTATTCCGGCTCTCTCTGATGCGCGCTCTATGATTCTTAAGGTAACTTTGCCTCCTAATGTTGTACTACCTCCCTCACCTTCCCTTCTGCAACACTCCCCAGTCATGCGCCCTCCTCCTGTGTCTCGGGGTGGTCGTCATGGCTCTCACGACTGCGGATGTAATAGTCGTCCTCACTCCTCTCGGCCGACTAAACAACTTTGTACTTATTGTGGCCTCTCAAATCATATTGAGGCCACCTGCTTCAAGAAACTGGGACTACTGTCGCTCCCACCTGCTGCACCTCATGCTTCTCCTATGGCGGATGTCCCTTCCACCTGCTCTGACATTGACGTTCTGTGCGAGGATCTTCAACAGCTTCGGGGGATGTATCTCCTATTGTTTCCCACAGTCTGGTGTGGCTCATGGACTCTGGGGCTACAAACCACATCTCACTCCACAAACCTTCTCGGTATTCAGATGTCCCATCTCCTAAGTTTATTACGGTGGCTAATGGTGATACAACCCATGTTTGCGTCTTTGGCAATGTGTCTCTTACTCCCTCTCTTTCTCTCCGCTCTGTCTTTCATGTTCCCAACTTTCAGTTACATCTCCTCTCTGCCAGCCGTTTAACTTAAAATCATGATTTATTAATCATGTTTTCTTCGTTTTCCTTTGTCATACAAGATCGATGTACTCGGAATATCATTGGTAGGGGTCGCATGTCCAATGAGTTGTATACTCTGGATCTTACATCCTCAACTCTCTCCTCCGTCACCTCCATAGTCTGGCACCGACATCTCAGGCATGGTCCTCTTCCTATCCTCAAGCAAGCTCTTCCCGATTTCCCCTTTTCTGATTTTTGATTTGAATCATGTATTTATGAGAAACATCATTGTTCCACATTTTCTCCACATTGTACTCGGAGAGATGCTCTTTTTGATTTAGTGCATTCTAATCGTTACTTTGTCACTTTTATTAATGATCATTCTCGCCTGACAAGGTTAAATATGATGAGTGACCGCTCTAAGTTACTACGAATCCTCCGATCTTTTCTTGCCGAGACTAAGACCAAGTTCTCGCGGTCCTTGGAAAATTCTTCACACTGATAATGAGCATGAATATACTAGTTACAACTTTCAGGACACCTATGCTACGCTGAGCATTCTTTACCAAACCTCTTGTCTCTAAACACCTGAACAAAATGGAGTGGGCAAACGCAAAAATTGTCACCTCCTTGAGGTTGCCAGATCCCTCATATTCCAAATGCAGGTTCCTACTGTCTATTGGCATTTCGTCGTTTCCACCGCCTGCTACCTCATTAACCGCGTGCTCTTTTATGTTATAAACTTTGTGATGTCATTTTCCATCCTCTTCCACTACACCTCGCCATTTTCCTTGAGGCATCGCCTCTTCGGTTGTTCTTGCTATGTCCACCATCTTGGCCCTGTCATGGATAAGTTGGCTCCTCGTGCTACTAAGTGCATGTTCGTCGACTATTCTCACACCAAGAAGGGTTACGTTTGTTACTCTCCACCTACTCGGAAACTTGTCACCTCTGCCGATGTCACCTTCCTTGAACATCAACCTTTCTACCAATCCGACACTTCACTACGTTCCATGCTCTCATGTGCCTACCAACACCGAATCTCCTCCTCTGCTTCCCACTTCAGTTGTGCTTCTCCCCTCCCTACCTGCCCCCTCTTCATGTCTGCATGCAACGCCTTCATCGGTCTATTGCCTCACGGGAGCCTCCCTACCTGTTAATACACCGCCAGCCGTTGATCCGACATCGACTTCCACCGTTCACCCTATTTCAAATTATGTCTCGTTGCATCGCTTATGTCTGGCGCCTCACAAGATTGCAACCACTTTGTCCTCTAATTCTATTGTATCCTATTTTCATGAGGCCCTTCAGCATCTGGGGTGGCAAACCGTTGTGGACGAGAAAATGACCGCACTTTGGGCTAATCACATATGAGACCTTGTTTCTCTTCCTCACGGTCAGACTTGTGTTGGTTGTAAATGAGTATTTACTGTGAAGCACAACCCTGATGGGGTAGTTGAATGTCTGAAAGTTCGCCTTGTGGCTCGTGGACTTACTCAACAACATGGTCTCAACTATAAGGAGACATTATCACCTGTTGCGAAGCTGAATTTTATCTGGGTCTTGATATCCTTGGTCGTTCATCGACATTGGTCGTTGCATCAGCTGGACATCAAAAACGCTTTCTAGAATGAAAATATCGATGAGACTGTCTACGTGCAATAGCCTCCTAGTTATAAGATCATGGGGGAGTCTCTTGTTTGTCACCTCAAGAAATCTCTTCATGGTCTCAAACAATCTCCACGGGCCTGGTTTGATAAGTTCAGTCGGATTGTTCACGATGTTGGATTCACTTAAAGCTCGGCTGACTTCTATCTATTCACTCGTCACTGCTCGACAGGCACGGTGGTACTTTTGGTGTATGCCGATGATGATGGTCAAGAAGCACCTAGCATCCGAGTTCCAGACTAAGGATTTAGGGCCTCTTCGACACTTTATTGGCATCGAGGTGGCCCGTCGACCTGATGGTCTCCTTTTATCTCAGCGGAAGCACTGTCTTGACCTTCATGACGCTGGCTACTCTGGATGCAAGCTTGCAAACACACCTCTGGATGCCAACCATAAGCTTTGCACCCATGTTTCCGACTTTGGTCTACTCCTTCCTAATCCGGAGTACTATCGTAAATTGGTGAACAAGCTAATTTATCTTACTGTTACAAGGCATGGCGTATCCTTTGTTATTGAGGTGATCGGTCGTTTCATGCATGCTCCATGGATCTCTCATCTCTGGGTTGTTGAGCGTATCCTTCGAAACCTGAAGACAACACCAGGACAAGGGCTTGTCTCTCCTTCCTTATCTCTTGTTGCTTACTATGATGTCAACTATGTTGTCTCTCTTGATGATCGTCGATCCACGAGTGGATTCTGCACATACTTTGGTAGACATCTTGTCACCAGGCGGAGCAAGAAGCAAATTGCGGTTGTATGTTCATCTGCAGAAGCTGGGTATCGATCAATGACATACGTTGTTTCTGAACTTACATGGTTGGAGAGCCTTCTGAATGATCTGGGTGTGAAACTACCCTCTTTAGCAATTCTCTCTTGTGACAGTCAAGCGACAATTTATATTGCAAAAAATCCCGTGTTTCATGAATGTACCAAGCATATCGAGGTGGATCGTCATTTTGTTCGGGGAAAAGTGCAGGTTAAGAAATTGGACTTGTGGCATGTGCCTGCTATTTTGCAGGTTGTTGACATCCTCACAAAGGTCTTACATTGACCTCTATATCATTAATTTCTGTCCAAACTTGGCTCCTACGATTTGTACGCTCCAGCTTGCAAGGGAGTGTTGAAATAAGTTGTATAAAAGGGCCCATCCAATGGACCATTGGAGAGCTCATTCATATTTAGAGTTTAGTCCTACATCTTAAGATGGAGTTGAGCCTCTACTCCTCTCTATAAATATATGTGTATACACTTATCGTAATAATATATCTTTGAGCAAAATAATAAATTATTCTACTTTTCCTCACAATTACTGTGCTTCTTTAAATACATGATTCAACAAATAAATCTTTCTAATGTCGCCAAGTATGGTGAGGCAAATACATCAGGAATGAATTAGGCCTTATGATAGGGATCATGTCGCACGTGGGTGTACACGACGATCAGAGCTAGTCATTTTGAGCGGATCAACAATACATGTTTTTAGTTATTTTTTATTTTTTCCGACTTTAATATTATTGTATTTTAAGGTCCGTCATAATCTAAGAATCGTGACCATACATGAAGGCTCTTAAGTCTATAAATTGGGATAGATCACTCATTTAAAAGGGAGCGAAAGTCGGAGAAGAGAACTCCTTTGGGTCGCCCGGTGTCGAAGCTGGAGCTTGGTGCGAAGCCTAGGACAGGCCCTCCCCTCCCCTCCTCTTGGCCGGCCCCTTCCTCCACTCCTTTTCCCATTTTTCGGCGACCAAAACCACTACTCACGACATTCGTCGACAGACTCTCTTCTCTACAACCACCTCCACTTATCCCCAATTCCACATAACTTCCTATAACTTCCATAACTAGCAAATAATTACCTTTCCACGACCTAGTAAACACCTCTTATAACTATCCACCACCCATTACCTCCCTGTAAATCACTTAACTCCCTAGATAACTCCTCAATAAATCCTACCCGCATACAATTCCCCACTACACACCTTTTACATTACACTCGGCCCCACCCTCCCACTATCCTGAAACATAACAAAAATACCCTCCATCTATAATCACCTGGAAACTGCCATACTCCCCACTGTTTACAACAGCTTCTACCCAACCCCCATCCAAACTCTTTTCTCCAGGAAAATGAAAATCACCCATTCAGAACCTGATTCCAATCTCAGGAATTGGTTCCTCGACCAGATAGTCTCCCAGCACCTACAAGTCACCTCCAAACTCCTTCCAGCCCCAACTGACATTCTTCAATCCACGAGAAATAAACCCTTCAGCTAGGAGTGAGGAGTAAAAACCGAAAAAACTGACTGAACTGATTGAACCGCATTGATTTTGGAACCGAGCAGCCCGGTCCGGTGTTGGTTCGATTTGAAGCATGGAAAAGCGAGCATATATCGGTTCACATCGATTTCCAGATTCTGGAAACCTACAAAACCGAACTGAATTGACTACAGCTAAGGTTAAGAAAATAGAATCAGCCTTACCGAATCATTGTTATAGTGGCTTGGCTATTTGGTCCTGGGATGAATTGCCTTGATCTTTATATGGTAGACTTCAAATGGTTTCATTTATAATTTTTATATGGTAATAGTTTTGTAACATCAGTAACTTTATATGAAAATAAAATTAAATTTCAAGATTAGATCGTGATTAAATGTTCGTACGTGCAATTGTCGGATCGAGGTATGTGATTCCCATTATGATTAATTTTACGAATAAAATGTGAATTTAATGCAATCATTTAATAGGGAATTTCTATTTTTTAATTGGACGCAGTTTAGGGTTTCACAGTAGTGCACATGTTATAGCAGAGAGTGACGTTTTCAAATTAAGAGCAACCTAATTCCGTGGACCGTTCACTTGAAACCTCTGCTTAGATCCAATTAGGGTTGTGTATCATGCTTTCACTGTCGCACCCCCTCCTATTTCTCCTCTCGTAAGCGCTCAACAAAATGAAACTGCCACACACTGCAAATTTTTTATTTTTCTTTTCATTTATGTCTACTATGTGATGCAGGGTCGGGTGTGTAGTGCACTCCTAGAATGCACTCTAGTGGTGAGTGAGGGTTGACTCCCGCCTTCCCAATGACTCAATGCATGCAATAGTTGCAATTAGGCGCTAATAATTAAATCAAGCAATTAAATATCATAATTAATCAGTGCATCAATTTATAAACGAGAATGAAATTTTCTTAAAGCGTAAGGCGGGGGCTTTCCTCTACACGGAGAGCCAAAATACAAGCCCGCGGCGATTCAATCCTTCGAGCAGTTAGAGATTTTTGTAGAGCAAATACTTTAACAAACTATAATCTCAAGCAAACACATAATATCCAAATGATAACAATGTTTACAACCAAAAAACCAATACAAAAACACAACACAAATATTAGAGCTGCTGTAAATAAAACAGATATGAACGTTGGAGGGATCAGAGAAGGATTCCGGTGGTGGGTGGACTGGATTTGGTAAGGGGAAGGCTGATCAGGGTTGGGAGGGCTGGATCAGGGAGGATAAGGTTTGGATATGGGCTGATTTGCCCAGATCTGGGAAAATCTGATGTGGGTGGCTGTTTAGAGGTGGCTCCACGTCGTGGGGAGGGGAGGTAGAAGTTGGGGGAAGGAGTGGGGACTGGATCTGAGGCTTTCAGGGGGAATCAGCGATTAGAAGCAGGGGTCGGTTGTAGGGGGAGTGGTGGTAGGGCTGAACATGGAGGGGAGGAGGCTTTTGGGCGGGTTCTGGAGGGGCTAGGGTCGGCGTCCTGAAGGGGGAAAAGAGGCGGCCTGTGGGTTGAGGGGCGGCGGCCTGAGGTGGGGTGGCTGGAGGGAGTAAGAGATGGGGTGGTGGCTTAAGGAGGGGTGGTTGGATGAGGGGCCTGATTGTGGTCAGCAGCTGGACGTCAAGAAAAGGGTGGCTCGCCAATTTTTCAAAATTGGCGAGCTCGTAATGACAAGATCCATGGGCGTTAGTTTGGCACGCCGACTGTCCTTGCGGACACCGTGATGGAGAACATTAACTGCTCAACTGAGTCCCTTTTCTGGCGCTACTGGGGCACCAATCAATCAGATAGGCTGTCTCCCTCGGCCTCGATATTTTGGTGCCCGCCGCCGCGTGATTGGATCAAGGTTAACATTGATGGCGCTCTTTTCCAGAACAATGGGGCGGGTGTGGGCCTCGTGGTGCGCAATCACTTGGCACCATTATTCTTGCTGTCGGATCTGGGCTTCATCATTGGAATCCAGAGCGGGTCGAGCTTGAAGCTTTGTTGTCTCTTCGACAGATTCTCACCCCTTCGATGCTTTCCGCGAAGGGTGTCATTATTGAGGGGGACTGCAAGAATTTCCTTGACTTCTGCAGCCGATCCTTGCAACAATCGTCCTGGCTGGACCCTATGTTTTGGAAGCATGATCTTTCCTTTTTGGCAGATTTCAACCAGGTACTGCTCCGCCATATCCCTCGGGAGGCTAACAGTCTGGCAGACTTTTGTTCTAAATTTGGCACGACTCTTGATTTTGTATGACATGATGTTGTGAGTGTTACACCCGAGTTCTTGGACATCCACCAAGATAACTTGGGGAGTATGCATGGGGTGTAATTTTGTATGTTACACTTTATTTTTGCTAATGCAATTATCATGGATGGGGTCCTGAAGGTGGCCGACGGCTGGATAGCGGGTAGGGAGGGAGGATGGGGTGGATAAATCAAGAGACACAACACTTACCCAAGGATTCGTCACCAAGGGGGGCTCCACGGAGTCGGCACCACAGAGAGGATCACTGGAATGAAGAGAACTTCTCCAAACTACAGCAATGAATCTGAAATCAACCGCCCTAATACTTATTTATAAGAAACTAAAAATTAAGGCACCCAGAATCAACAACTATGATTGACCGATGGTTTCAGAACCATAAATACATGAAATAATGTTTGTAAATAATAAAGCTATATATGAAAAAATATCGAAATGTGGATCCGAACACATCTGCAGAGTAAGATCATCGATCCGGGCACGCCATATATGGTAAGTCATCAATCGGCCCCAAACGGGCCCAAACTCATCCTCTGCTGCAGGTCCGCGTCTCCGCTCTACATCATTCTCCCCGGCTTGAAAGAATTCATCTCCCGATGAATAGCGAGCAGAATTCTCTCGATGTATGCTAGGTAAGACTCGATGAGGTCCACTAGAGGTCGTCCAAGTGTCATCGCTCTGGACTGAAAAGCTGTCAACTCCGATGAATGGAGACGATCGCACTGAAGTAGAAGTCCAAGGGCGAATCGATCAAGCTCTGCAGCATCCAGGTGTCGTCGGTGAAGGGTCGTCCGCGCCAACGAACTAGGTAGCGGCCCACAAGTCCATCCGTAGAGGGGACAGACTCATGCACAATGATCTTAGAGATATGCTCATCACTCAACACACTAGTAGGAGGATCTGGTGGAATCAATGGTTCCAATGGTGAAATCGGTGGAGACAGAATCCCGGGTAGGTAGGGGTCGAGTGTGGGCTGAGCAAGGGCCAGTGACTGCGGTGGCAAAGGCTCGGGTGTGGACTGAGCGGTGGGTAGCAAAAGCGGTGGTGATGGATCGGGAGGGCTGCCAATATATGGGTCAGAGTATTTGCGAGGTGCAAAGTATGACGTTAGGTCTTCGATATTGAACACAGAATCAGTACTCATGCTCGTGGGGATGTCCAGCTCATAGGCATTTGTCCAGATGTGTCTTAGGACTGTGTAGGGACTGATCCGCCTAGCGCTTAGTTTCTTAGCAAGCCCCTGAGGGAGCCTCTCAGTGCGGACTCTTACCATCACCTGTTCACGTACTAGAAAGATCCTTCCTCGCCTATGCTTATCTGCATGTTCCTAATGGTATTCATTGCTTGAATTAATTATGCGCCTGACTGAATCATGCAACTCATGCAAATGACGAACAAATGACTCAACAGACTCATGCATATAATGCAAATAAAACATGATAGACACAATACGCTCCCTATGGGGTAGTCTGACAATGACCTGAAAATCTACAAACTGAGGTGCCCTATCAGAGGGCTCTCTCGGTGAAGTGTAGAAAAATTCATCCAGTGTGTGACGAGTGTCCAAGTGACCGTGTGAGACATCAACACTCAAATATAAGCTTGTAAGGAGCCAAAGTTCTCTCAGGGAATGTGACACGTCAGGGGGTTCACTAGGAGGTATCAGGTATGTATAAAAAGTCATCGTGAATGCGGTGATCACCTAAGTGAGAATCATGTACACCGACTAGAAGATGTGACTCTAGAGTGTGGTGAGTGTCCCTGAAAAGAAAGGACTCGTCTGGTGGGTCAACAAGTGGTGTGTCCAAAAATTCATCGAGAGTCAAATGTGTCACAAGATAGGATCTCGCAATATCAGGAGTATACTCATGTTTACTAGAGGAAGTCCTAAATACTTAATGTTCCACTCAATATCCATCCACTGGGGTAAGGTCAAAGACGATAATAGAAGAGGCGTCAGTAAATCGATACTCATACATGAGTGGCTCATCTGAATCTCATCCTCACAAGGATATGGCGGTTCATCAGGAGGCTTAACATGGAGCTAGTCATAGAACTCGTCATTAGGGCCATGTTCCTCCAGATGAGTACCATCATAAGGGGTAGTGTCCCCGTGAATGAGTGAAATAGCTGCTACGAGATCAACACCAGGCTTTGGGCTCTCAGTCGTGATGTGACTCGAAGCAATGACAAGGGGAGAGCGACATAGACTTACACTCAAGAATGGGTCTGTCAGCGCGGTGCTAAGAAATGAGTCTGTGGTAGGGGTGCCACTTAACCCAGTGCATGGCAGAAGAAGAGTAGGTGAGAGACACGTCACTATAGAATCAATAAGTTGCTCAGACTCGGTCTCAGTCGGGGTCACAAGAAACGAGTCAAAAACAAATGACAGCCCACTCATCAGACTGGCACCTCACTGGGGTGAGAGAAATTCATATCGGGCATCATTTCTATCGTGTTTGACAGGACAATGGTAGACATCGTGGTGACCTCGGTATGGGAGAGACTCGTATTGCAGAGATCAAGGTGTGAATCCAATCGATCAGCTCTTGCGGATCTTAAGAATTGTTCATGATGAAGGCCGAGCTGATATGTATGCTCAAGGGACCTCGAGTTGTGATAAGCCGACTCAATCCGTATGTCATATCGAAGTCCAGACCGAAATCGGGAAGTGGTCATAGCTGGCTCCGCTCGGATATCACTCTTCACAACGAACACATCAAAACGATCCATATAATCAGTGACAGACATGGATTCTTGTTGAAGGGAAAATAATTGTTCGAGCAAGTGACTCTAATACGATAGAGACAAATACCTCTAACACAACATACGCTTCATATCTACTCAACTAGTGATGCGATGAAGACGATCTCGCTCGCGGGTCATCTCAATGCTAGACCAATAGGCTCTCGCTTGATCTAGAAGCCTAAGTTTCACAAACTTGATGCGCCGCTCACCGGAGAACTCAAAATGATCAAGATAATGCTTCATATTCACGAGTCAATAACTGAAACACTCTGTACTCGATGAGCCGTCAAAGAAAGGGGCATCAGTACAAAACTGTCACTCGAGATCTCTCTCAAAATATTCATCCTTAAGGTAATCGAGTCGTGCTGAATGTTCAACACGATCCGCTCGCGTGCATGAATATAAATGACTAAAATTATCATAATGATCGTCTCTAACATAGTGGAATCGTGCCAGTGGATCAACATAATTTCTAGAAGTGATGCACTGCGATCGAGAATAATCATCGTAATAACGTGAGGGTTTCTCCAAAGGGGCTCTATGGGATCGGGTATGGGTAGACTCGAAATCCCCAAATAGAGGAGAGTAACGCCAACGATAACTAGTCATAGATGAAACCTAAAGATTCTATATGACCTACCACTATATAAATGTGGCCCAAATCTTGGGCTCCGATACCAACTAATGTAGGGTAGGGTTGTAATGAACTCCTAAAATGAACGCTAGTGGTGAGTGAGGGTCGTCTCCCGACTTCCCAATGAATCAATGCATACAATACTTGCAATTAGGCGCTAATAATTAAATCAAACAATTAAATATCATGATTAATCAATGCATCAATTTATAAACGATAATGAAATTTTCTTTAAGCGTAAGGCAGTGGCCTCCTCCGCACGGCGGGCCAAAATACAAGCGCGCGACGATTCAATCCTTCCTGCAGCGAGAGATTTTCGTAAAGCAAATAATGTAACAAATTATAATCTCAAGTAAACACATAATATTCAAACCATAACAGTGTCTACAACCAAAAACCAATACAAAAACACAACACAAATATTAGGGCTGCTGTAAATAAAACAGATTTGAACATTGGAGGGCTTAGATAAGGGTTCTGGAGGTGGGTGGACAAGATCTAGTAAGGGGAAGGCTGGTCGGGGTTGGGAGGATTGTATCGGGGAGGATAGGGGTTGGATTTGGTCTCGTTTGCCCGGATCTGGGCAAAACTGATGTGGGTGGCTGTTTAGAGGTGGCTCCACGTCGTGGGGAGGGGCACTAGAAGTGGGGACTGGATCTACGGCTTTCAGGGGGCGATGGCCAGTAGAAGCAGGGGCCGGCAGTAGGAGGAGTGGCGGCAGGGCTGAACAGGGAGGGGAGGAGGATTTTTGGCGGGTTATGGAGAGGCTAGGGTCGGAGGCCTGAAGGGGAAAAGAGGCGGCATGTGGGTTGAGAGGCGGCGACCTGAGGTGGGGAGGCTGGAGGGAGAAACAGAGGGGGCGGTGACATAAGGAGGGGTGGCTGTAGGAGGGGCCTGATGGTGGTCGGCAGCTGGACAACAAGAAAAGAGCAGTTGGATGGAGTCCTGAAGGTAGCTGGATGGAGTCCTGAAGGTGGTCGGCGGATGGACAGCAGGTAGGGAGGGAGGATGGGGTGGATAAATCAAGAGATAAAACACTTGCCCAATGAGTCATCACCAAGGGGGCTCCACGGAGTCAGCACCGCAGAGGGGATCACCAGAATGAAGAGAACTTCTCCAAACTTCAACAATGAATATGAAATCAACCACCTTAATACCTATTTATAAGAAACTAAAAATTTGGGCATCTGGAATCAACGACTATAATTTATCGATGGTTTCGAGGTCATAAATACATGAAATAATGTCCGAAAATAATAAAGCTATATATGAAAAAACATTGGAACGTGGATCTGGACACATCCTCGATTCGGGCACGCCATATATGGATAAGTCACCAATCAGCCCCGAGCGGGCCCAACTCGTCCTCTGATGCAGGTCCACGTCTCCGCCCCGCATCTCTACGTACCAATATTATAAACTTTATTAAGTTTATTTCTTATCACAGGATCCGGCCGGATTGTTGATTGTTGTTAAAGTAGGTAGGGATGTTGCAAGTTGTGTTTCTGAAAGAGCAAATGAAATCTTTTTTACTTATGGTAACACTTAAGTATGGTAACGAGTTTACTTCCATCGTGCTTTCTTCTGTTTTGCTTTCATTTTCACCCCACACATTGTTCAACGCCTCTTTTCGAGATACATGTTTTTGAATTATGATTCTATCAAATGCATTTGTTTCTAGTACCGAAGAATGGAAAATTTGGAGGAATTGCAATAGGACTTGTTTGGTTTGAAAAAATATTGGAGGATTTGTTTGGTTTGAAGTAAAGAAATGAAATCAAGATAATATACCGGTAATGAATCCCTAGATATTGATTTAGGAAATTTATCAACCTCCAATCTTGTTTTGTGATGTTACTTAAACCTTGTTTTATAAATTTGAGATGCTTTGAACTATAAATTTTAGATTTTTTGTGAAAGAACATACGAAAAAAAATTAGATTGAACCACAAAAAACGATTAAAAACCGAACCGACAACAAATCAAACCAATCAGGTTCGATTCAGGTCAGTTTTGACCTACCAAAAACTGAAGGTTGTCGGTGTGATTTCAGTTTGGCTCTAAACTGAATCGCTTGCACCCATACCTTCAGCAATCCAAAAATTTCTTCCAGCATTATGATTTCCCTTCAGCAACCCCAATTTCGTCAGCCTTACGATTTCCCTTCAGCAACCCCAATTTCGTTCACCAAAGTTTCTCTGGCCTCGAGTTTCTACAAGGATCTTCATTGAAACTCCTATCTCGTTAATTAATATGAGTTTATTGATTGGTTATTATTTGTGTTGAATTGTCTGTCAATTCACTGTCTTTAGGTAATATTAGTTTGTAACCTCTGTGCCAATATTGTTGAATGGTAAAATTGCTTCTTACTAATTACAAAGGGCCTCACTCGTATATATATGAGTGAGGGGAAGAGGATAAAAATACAAATACAATATATTAGAAATACAAATACAATACATGCTAACACCCCCTCCCCTCCCTCAAGTTGAGCGTGTAATGTTGACCATGCCCAACTTGGTAACAATCCTTCCAAAAGTACTTGTACACGATCCTTTCATGAGGATGTATGTCAACTGTTGTTCAGATGGAACGAATGGAGTACATATGATTCCTCTTACTATGTTTGTTTTATAAAGTGTTTGTCAATTCCAATGCGTTTTGTGTGATCGTGTTGAACAAGGTTATAAGCAATGTTAATATTCACCTTATTATCACAATATAATTTGAGTGGCTCAATGTTCTCAAAGCCCAGATCTCTCAAGATAGTTTGAATCCACAATCTTTCACGTTTTCCATGTGTCATAGCTTTGAACTCAACTTCAACACTTGATCTAGTCATCACGTGTTGTTTTTTGCTCCTCCATATGACCAAATTCTCACCAACAAAAGTGCAATATCCGAAGACGGAACGTCAATCATCAACCGATTCAGCCTAGTCTACGTCAATGTAGACTTCAATATTTAGCTCATCATTCGATGAGAATCGGATCCCGCTCCCATAAGAGAACTTGAGTCATTGGTGAGTGCATGTATTGACTAACCACTCAACCTGCATATGAGATATTTAGGTGTGTATGTGACAAATAAATCAGTTTCCCCACTAATCTTTGAAAACCATGAATGTCCCCAACATGGTCTTCGTCATCCCTCCGTAATCGGTGGTTTGCTTTGATAGGGGTATCAGCAGATCTATATCCACTCATTCCTGATGTTTCAAGTAAATCAAGAATATACTTCATCTGTGAGATAAAAATCTCATGTATTGATCTGGTGACTTCAATACCCTGAAAATATTTAAGATTCCTTAAGTCATTTACCTCAAATTCTCTGGCCAACTTTTTTCTAGAGTTTGAACCTCTTCTATATCATCTCATGTTATAACAATATCATCCAAATAAACTATAAGGGCTGTCAATTTCCGTTCCTTGTGTTTGATGAATAAAGTATGATCGACATTACTCTGAGAATATCTAAACATCATTATTGCATTGTGAAATCTCTCAAACCATGCTCTACGAGATTGTTTAAGATCGTATAAAGCTTTTTTCAGTTTGTAACCCTTCTCTTCAGATCCCTCAAGGGCAAGTCCACGAGGTAGGGGCCTATACACTTTCTCTTCAACGTCTCCATGAAGGAACACATTCATTACATCTAACTGACTAAGGTTTCATTCCTTACAAGCAACAAAAGATAGGAAAACTCGTATTGAGTTCATCTTTGCTACAAGAGTGAACGCCTCTTGATAATCGATCCCAGTAGTCTGTGTATATCATCTGGAGACAAACCTTGCCTTGCATCTCTCGACAATTCCCTGGGTGTTTTGTTTAACAATAAACACCCACTGACATCCAATATTCGTCTTCCCCCGATGAAGATGCACAAGATCACATGTAACAATTCTTCTCAAGGACATGCATTTTCTCGAGCATGGCTTCTTGTCATTTGTGGTGATTAAGGGCTTCCTTCCAGGATGATAAGATAGAAATGGAGGACAAAAACAAAACAAAAGCTCTATGCAAAGCAGTAAGAGAAGTATGTGATACAAACTGAGTAGTGGGTGCTGGGTAGAAGCACCTTCACAAAGTGCAGCAAATTTTGAAAACGGATCAGATGTCGGCACAGGTATCCTGAGAGAGGCTTGCGTGTTTGACTGTTTGTGCAACTTTTCCTTCGAGAGTAAACCTGCAAAGGGGATCTTGGGACTTCTCAAGGATTTTAGGGGCAACAGGAACAAGTGTGGTCGAAACAGGGGTAGTAGCTGAAGGATGGTATACAGGAGGAATGGATAAAGGAGCATGTGAGGAATACTCCAGAAGAGATGAAGATCTCACTTCCAACACAGGAGAGGACCTCCCCCCCCCCCAAAGTAAGGTCCTGTAGTAGATCACAGATTCACAAAAGATCTTATCCATGGTGACAAAAACCCGCTTGATTACAAGATCAAAGCATTCGTAACCCTTTTGAGTTGGAGAATACCTGATGAACACACATTTGAGAGCACGCGAGTCAAGTTTAGCTCTTTGATGTATGTGAATGAAGCACACACCAACGACACGATGGTAAAGGTTAGTGGGAGGGGCTTGAAGAGTGTGGAGAGGCGTGTTATTTCAAAGAACCTGTGTAGGCATTAAGTTGATGAGGTAAGAGACTGTGAGAACAACATCCCACTAATAGTATTTTAGAAGATTCCTCTAAAATAAGAGACATCGAGCAACCTCCAAAATATGATGATTCTTACGTTTTGCTACACCATTTTGAACGGCTGAGTTGACACAAGATGTTTGGTGAATAATACCAAGGTCCTGGATATATCCGTCAAACTGTGATTCTATGTACTCACGACCGTTGTTGGTACGAAGGAATTTAATGGTGGTATTGAATTGAGTAGCTATTGTTAGAGTTATGAGTATTATCATATTAGTGGAATTCTTTAAGAGTGTTTTTAGTTTAGTCCCACGTCGTGTATGCGAGTTAGTGAGTCTATGTATTTCCTATATTAAGCCCCTATGAGGATGAAAAAACACATCTTCCATTTCCATTTCTTTTCTTTTGACATGGTATCAGAGGTGCTTAATTTTTTCCTACGTGAGCAGTGCCTAGGGCTTTATTCCTTCACAGTTTCACTATCGTTGCTCGCATAAATCACATCGTTTGGCTCTTCTTCCCGCTCTCATGCTTTCGCCGCTTCCCACGTCGTACGTCGACAACCAATCCCGACGCTGCTCTCTCGGGCTTCCATCGATGTCTTCGCTGTGACACTGATCCCGCTGCGATGCTGATCCTGCCACGATGTTGCTTTCCGCCGTTCCCGTCGTCATCTCTCGTCTGGGTACTCCAGTGGCGATCTCGCTTGCAGTCGCTAAAGCGTGTGGACGTTATTCCATCATAAATCTAGTCTTATGGTGTTGTTGATCATTCCCCGGTGCTTCAGATCCCCTTCTAGATCTCTCCACTATTGATTAACGCCATCGATGATGTCGATGTTGTTCCTGTCAATCAATCCAGTCGACATTTGGTTTCCTCTCATCTTTTGGCTTCTGATCTGCCGCTGATGTTTGTTGCTTCAACGACGGCAATCGATTCTCTCGATGCAGAACCATTGCTCTGCTGCTCCAGCTCCTGTCGCTGCCCCACGTGTTTCCGCGCTACCAGTCGATACTACCTGATCTCGGATGTTTTCCTCTCATCGATAAAGATGCTCGGTGATGGTTTGGTCATTCTTTACATGTTTTAAGTGTGTATTTGGTTTATTGCAGTATTGTTGTTAATATCGTCTTAATGTTTGTTTGTTTTATGCCTATATGCATGTGTTTCCACGTGAGGGAGTGTTCGGGACAAAGACGACTCTGATGATCTTTTCCGACCGTTCGCCTTTATTCCACACGACCTCTAAGCGTAAATGTTGTTATTCGTCTCCCCAATTTTCTTTTGATTGGTCATGTGTTGGGACGCGACTAATGTTGGTGTTCTAATCTCAGCGGGTTGTGTCGCGTGGGACCGTGTGACCCTATGTTATTAAAGGCGCGTCTCAGGATCTAGACTTAGACTCAAAGGTTTGCGCCTCTGTGCATATTATTTGCACCTTTAGAATATAAAAAGCGTGACTGAGTGAAATTTTTATTGTAAATTTATCTTTTCAAAAAGTAAGAAAAAATAATGTAAGAACTCAATAATTTTTTATTGATTCAGTATTTGTGAAAGATAATTGTTCATTGAGACTTAGATATGATATAAGCGATCACATTTGTTGGAACCCCACCTGTTTTAGGGTTGATTTGTGCTAGGTTCACTATTAGCACTGTTTAGATTGACCCACATTGTATAGTCTAGCGTCATAGGTTTTTGTCAAAGTCTCGGTCAAGACATCAAACCTAGAATGATTGGTTTCCAGCTTTAGAAGACTTAGAAGACAGAAGACCCCCAGAGAAAGCATTTTTCTAAGAGCAGAAAAAATCGTTCAAAGATTGCTGAATTAAGTTCGACTTTCGTCGATCGGAGTTCGACGAACTTAGTTATTTATCTGAGCTGAGTTCGACGAAATCCTAGCTGAGCTCGACGAACTCAGTCTTCTTTCTCTGAGCTGAGTTCGACGAAATCTTAGCTGAGATCGACGAATTCCTGTTTCTTCCCAGAATTTCAGCACGACGAAATGACTATTTCAGTTCGACGATCTTGGAGCTCAGATTGGTAAGTAAATGTTCTGTTCAGAGAACTTGGAGCTCAGCTCGACGAAAGAGAGGATCTTAGCTCGACAAAATTGGATCTTTGGTCGACGAAACAGATTCAGTTCAATTACATTTTCACAGGTTCTGTTCAACTATTTTCCCTGCAGATTTTTTCAGTATTGACTAAGGCAGTTTGATTTCAGAATTTATTATTATATGCATATAAATACTCTGATAATTAATGCTTCATATTCTCAAGAATATAGCTGTTTCAAGGCAGCATTAATTATGGTATTCACAGAGTAATTATTTGGCTAATTTACTGTGACAGTTGAGGAAACAATTAAAGACAATTACTAGCCGTTAACTCTCCAAATTCTCTGCAGTCAATCAAAGATAGGATTCAAAAATTCAAATGCTATTTTTCTGCAAGAAATATATAAGGGCTGTTTTCAGAACTGTAGACAAATTTTTTTTTTACAGACACGCACAGATACAGAGAATATACACAGATATACAAACAGAGAATTTTCATAGATACACACAGAGATATACAGATTCTTACAGAGCTCTTCACCATCAGATTCAGAGCTTTTCAAGGGACAACTATCAATATCAGTCTAGAAAGCTTTTGAAGATCTTCTCAAATTGAAGGCCTACACCCTGTGTAAAGTTCTCATCTTTCTGAACCATTCTTCATCTCAGGGAAGCTTTGACAACATCAAATCCACTAGTCTTCTCTTAGATTGTTGACAGAGAAGAACATTATCATTTGTCTTTTTCCAACTGTGTACATGGTTATAACTCCTTCAAAAGTTAACCCCTTTAGTTGTCAAGTCTTCTGATCAAAAGACTTAGATTGGTTTTTGGACACCTGATCAAAAGCTCAAAGGGTTGTGAGATCTCCCTTGAAATAGATCTTGTGACAGAGCACCTGAGCAAAAACATGTGGTGGCAGCGCATCTGATCAAAAACGTTGTAGTGGATTCCTACCAAGGTGGTAGAAGAGTGGATGTACCCAGTTTTGGGGAACCACTATAAAATCCTTGTGTCGACTGGTTTGCTCTATTTTCTATTTTACTGTACTGTGATTGTTTTGTTTTTATATTCTCTCTATACATATAACTATCACTTATTTTAATTCCGCAATAAAAACTAATCAAATTTTTAAAATACTCTATTCACCCACCCCCCCCTCTCTAGAGTTAAGACAGATCTATCCCTCACTTTCAATTGGTATCAGAGGATAAGGTTATTTGATTTCACAGGCTAACACCTGAACCAAAAGATTTTTGATAGATCTTATTATCTCTAGTGTCTTCCTATATCTTGGTACAGAATAAAGAATACTCAAGCACCAGACCTCCAGTGTGCAACCTTAACAAGTTTGCTCTCTGAAAGGCAAGGATCAGATTGTATATGAATTCAATTGATGAAGATATCTATAATTCTATCTTGACAGGTCTCCCTACTCCTTCTGCAATAACTTCAACAAGTACCTCAGCAGTTCCACCACCTGAGTGGACAGATGCTCAGAAGAAGTTGAAGATGGCTGATGCTAAAGCCATGAACATCCTAGTTCAGACTATGTCTGATGATATTTTTCAAAAAGTTGTTGAATGCTCTTCAGCCAAAGAGATCTGGGATTTCCTAAATGAAATAGTTGTTGGCTCTGCTGATGAAAGAAAAAATATAAGATCTCATCTCATTTCACAATATGAGAACTTTAGGAAAGATGAATCAGAGTCAGTGACTGACATGTATAACAGACTCAGCCTAATTGTCAATGAGCTGAAAAACCTGGATAAAAATATCTCTCTGACTGAGAAAAATGATAAAATCCTAATGTGCTTCCCTAGCTCATGAGATTCTAGGATCTGGCCAATCAAGGAGGCCAGAAACCTGAATGAAATTTCTACTGAATCCTTGTTAGGCAAGCTCAAGTCATATGAGCAGCTCATAAAGAAAAGAGAAGCAGCTGAGCAGAAGACCTCCTCAATTGGAAGGAAAGAACAAAACATTGTCTTTAAGACATCTGAAAAATCTGAAACTCTACCAGTAAATGAAGAGTTGATGAATCTGTTACCCAAAAGATTCTACAAAATGGTTAGGAAAGATTTTATAAGAAAGTCATCCATACAAGATAACAGAGCAAGATTTGACAAAACTCCTACAAAGGAGATTGTCTGCTTTGCTTGCAAAAAGCCTGAACATATTCTTCCTGAGTGTCCAGAGAATCAAAAGAAGGAGAGAAGAAGAGACAAGTACTCCAGAAAACACTACAGCAAGCCCTCTTTCAACCAATGTTGCAGATGTTGGATGTCGGGGACACGTCGGTTTGGGTTTTCATGTCGGTTTTTTATATATCGGGGGATATATCGGGGATATTTCATATATCGGATTTTAATATTTAATTAATTATATATGTAATTAAATGTTATTTTTTAATTTTTATACATATCACAGTACTACTTATTTTACAACCTATTGAACTTTTAAATATTAAAATCTATATGTATCATTTAACATACAACACTTTAAATATGAAAACTCAAACATACCTCATTCTTCATCACCTGAAAACTCATCTATAGTTGGCAGAGTAGATAGAATATGATCTTCATCTGATGAACCCTCTAGATCTCCCTCATCCACTTCAGATATTTTTCTCTTTCCCGTTCTTTGATAACTAATTGTCAGTTATTTGCTTGTAACTAATCTTTGAGGTCTCCTTTCATCATGATCAGCGTCAACTATATTGCCAATTTGCGCCCATGTCAGCTCCTCGCCAGGAAAGACTTCATCATCGTCATCTTCATCTTCATCCTCCTCAGGATCAACATTTACCATCCACTCTTATACCATTCCAGAATCAACATTCTTAGCTGCCAATGGATCCCGAGATGTCTCTGAATATTTCGACTTTAGCAAAGCATTGAACTTTACAAATACTAAATCGTTCAATCTCTTGCTATCAAGTTTATTTCTTTTTTTAGAATGTATCTGTACATTTTTAAAAAGAGTTAAATAATGCATACAATCATATAATAAGATATAAATGTTTAACTACATAACTAAATTAATGTATACCATCTCGAAGGTGCTGCAGTTCCTCTCACAGCCAGAAGATGAAGTAGTCAGACTTAAAATTTTCATGGTCATAGTTTTAAGGTACGACGTATCAGCACCGTTAAGCCGCCACTAATGTACTGTGAAAATTAAAATAACAACGCAATGTATTAAACTATTAATTATTCATTTATTATACATAAATACATCATTATTGTTAATAAATATATATATTAAAATGTACTTGGATTTAAGTTGAGATTTTGTAGCTGTCTCTTTGCCATCTCTTTACCAAATAACCCTTGTTGGTATTGGTAAATATCAAGCTCAGCGCTGATGTGATCTTGTGTAGAAGGATCTTTCCTATATATCCTTGAGAGACACTCAATAAAACCACTCATAAACCTTCCGTCAGCCTCAATCTCCACTCGATGAGAATAATAAAAATATGGGTTTAAGTAATACCCTGCAAAGTGCATAGGACTATTCAATCTCCACTCGACAAAAATAATAAAAATTTGAGTTTAAGTAATAACCTGCAAGGTGCAGAAGGCTGCTCATCTTTTTCTCTCATCTGCTATCAATCAACTTCCATATAGGAAGATATTTGTTCTCTTGGTGATCGAGAACTACAGCAACCTCTTCCCTAGCTTTTTTGATATCACCATATAACCACCCCATGGATGGTGTATCCCCGTCGACTCTTCTCAAAATTCTCACAAATGGTGTGAATATACCAACAGCCAGCTCGACATTCGCCCAAAATCTAGCGTTCATCACTATCATTGCAGCCTACCATATACAAAATAAAATATTAAGAAAATACTATAAAAGGGCAACTTTCAAAACATATATTTTAAATGAAATGAATAAAGAAGCAATAGTTTTACCTGCTTTCCCCCAGCACTACTGGTCAACTTTGTTGCAGCCCACTTTACAGATGTGAATAAACCCCTCAATTGATTCTTCTTCTCTAAGATGCTCTCTAAAGATAGAAATGTTGTAGCGAATCTCGTCACACCAGGTCGAATAAGCTCATGAGAGTCCAAGTCCTTTGTTGACTCTCTAAACATGTCGAGCGAGATGGTGTGACCATAGATGAATATAGAGAGTTGTCGGCCTAAGGAGATAGCACTTTTTATTGTCTTCAATTTTCCTATATCTTGTAACAGTAGATTAATAGTGTGAGCCGCACAACAAGTCCAAAAAATCGTAGGTCTTTTCAAAGCCATAAGCTTTGCAGCAGCCATATTGTTGGACGCACTATCCGTCACAATCTGCAGGATACCATGCTCTCCTAGGCTCTCAGGGCTATCAATCGTCTCATCCAAAAGTCAAAGATGAACTTCCCATCATGTGTGGAGGATGAGACATTCTTCGAAAGCCAGAATGCTACTCCAGAACTACAATGTATCATGATATTCAACACGCTCCTACCCTTCTGATCTGTCCACGCATCGGTCATGATACTGCAACCATTCAATTTACAGGTCTGCGTGAATATGCCTAACATCTCCTTCGTCCTCTCCACCTCCCCTCGCAAAATTTTCTCTCTCAACTCATAAAACGTTGGGATCTTCATCCCAGGTCCGCATAAACCAATGGCATGAGCCATCTGCTGAAAGGATGAATTACATATGACGTTAAACGGGATCCCGTTTTCATATGCCCATCTACCTATGTACACGGCAGCATCATCTCTGGCTTTCTTTTTGTACTTAGGTGGCGTTTGGTTAGGCTTATGGGCTGCGGTGTGGCGGAGCCAAAACAGAGTTTTTCGTTTAAGTGGCCTTTGGTAAGGCTTTTTCCAAGACCTGCTTTCATTAATTGCCGTAGTTTTGACCTATCTCCCAACCGCGGCTTATTTCTCCGGTACAACCGCAACTCTGCCTCCCGATCTCCCCCGATAGACGCAACAACGAATCCCCCCTCCTCCACTTCGACAACAAAGCTAGTTCTTCTTCTCCCTCGTTGACGATGCAGTAGTTCATTTTCCTTTTCAATTTCGCCATTCGGATCTTCCGTGAACTAGTTGGTTCGGAAAGATTCATGCGATTCTAGTGAAATTTTGGAAGCAGCCGAAACTTCCTTCTGGTAGGTGTTCTCGCTCTATTCATGTAGGTGTTCCCGCTGCATCCCCTGTTCTTACTGTAGCTTCTCCGACTTCCTCTGTTTTGGTCGATGGAGCTTGTTGCCGCTTTTCTGTGCCCTAAAATGAAGTCGTGGCAACCAACATCCTCCGCCAACGTCGTGGAAGGCCATCCTGTACATGAGACATGGGTTGAAGGTGAAGCTCATAAGAACAGAAGGATGACGAGAGTGGCTAACCTCATCAGGTGATGAAGATAAACAGGAGCTATGATTGGGTTTGGTTGGCTGTTTCTTCTTCCTCCTCTCTCTGTCATGTTTTCATATTTTGTCCTTTTTAATTGCTATTTTGTTCTATCATACATATGCGCTGCTCAGTTTTTCCTCATAATAGGCACATACGTGCAATTGCCATCTTATAACAAACTTATTAAAATTAATTTTGATAGCATTGATTGGAGGAGAATTCCACCATCTTTGAGTAGAAGATGTTAGGTGTTACGTTATGTAGAAGATGTTAATTATTGAAAATATATGTTATGATTGAAAAAAATGTATGAATGAAATTTTATTTTGTGTTAAATTTGAAATTTTTCTTTTCAAAACTCCGTTTTGTATCCAAACAACTTTTTGAAAACTCCGTTTCGTAAACTCCGTTTCACCCAAACAGTTTTTTAACAAAACTCCGTTTTCCAGAATCAGCACTTTTTCTATCAGCAACAGCTCATCAGCAGCTTTCCATCAGCAACAGCCCAACCAAACAGAGCCTTACTCTCTATCGTGCTTTGTTGGGAATATTTTCCCTTAGTAGACTCGGCAGCTGAATGAACAAACTGGTCCATTGGACCCTTTGAACATGCGCTCCTAAGTATGCTAGTGTCCGCTTCTTGATCAACATGCACTCCTCCAACAACCACCTCATTTAAGATTGCTTCAAACTTGACACTTTTAGCCCTCTTACTCTGTAAATTTGAGTTCAGGGCCGAATCCGCTTTAGCCTTAACGTCGGCGGGAACCTGAGGGCATGGCTTAACATTACCCTTCCACCCAGCCAAGTGATGCTTGAAACGTGTAATTCCGCCATTCACTGTCTGCTTGCAGTAGTTGCATTTGATTCGGTTTGTGTCGTTTGCAACCAACTTCTCACCAAATGCCCAGAACGGATCTCTACCGGTTGGTACCAGAGATACGGGAGCCTCATTAGAACCAGCAGAAGAAGTCATTCTAATAGGACACGAAATGAAAATAATATTAGTTAAATGAAATGAAAAAATATTTTACATAACTACATCACGAGAAAAATTGCTAGTTGGAAAAAAATCAACATCATAAAAGCCCCATAACTTCATTAGATCGTTAGATCTTCAGATATCTTTTATATTATTCATGCAATACTTTATTTATCCAACAAAATTTTACATTCTCAGTAGTATACTAGTATACAAAGTTATAACTATCATTCAAACTTTTAAAGTATCCAACAAAATGAACAAAGCATTCAAGTATCATTCAAATTTTCAAAGCATCTCACACTTTATTTATTAAAAGACACAAAACAGCAGGGCAACTAAAAATGTGATTGGATATACATGCATCATTGATTGCAAAATGAAGTTGGATAAATAACTATTAATAGGGGTATTTCAAATCATTTGTCGATTAATAAATGTGTCAAATAAAAATAAAGTAACAACAAATAAAAATAAAGTAACAACTAATAAGACAAATAAAACAACAACGCAGCCACTATACTACAACCAGCAAGACAGCCACAAATAAAATAGCGGACCGACATGTCCGACAACATGTCTCTAGTTCTTTCTTCTAGCCCAGAGAGTTTGCACAGGGCAATCAATGAAAGCTTCCGGCAGCAACTAATAAGTAATAAAACAAATAAAGCAACAAGGCAGCCATCAACAACTAAATGAGTCGACAATCACCAGTAACAACCCACAAGAGCAAGCACATGCTAACCAGAACAGCCGACAGACCGACAGTAGCACAACAACAACAAAAAAAACAAAATGCAGAGCGATAGAATGAGGGGGAGGTAGGGAGAAGAATGAACCAGCCGAGAGAGCACCAGCGAGCAGGGAGAAGAAAAAACCACTGAGATAAAGTACTGACAACACGCGAGGAGAGGGAGAGCACCAGAGAACCAGAGAACACAGGAGAGCACCAACGAGCAGGGAGAAGAAAGAACCAGAGAGATAAAGTGCCGACAACGCGTGAGAGAGGAGAGCACCAGCGAGCTAGAGAGCACCAGATAACTAGAGAACCAGAGAACCAAAGAGCACCAGCGAGTAGGGCGAAGAAAGAACCAGAGTTAGAGTGCCGACAGCGCGCGAGAGAGGGAGACACCAACGAGCTAGAGAGCACCAGAGAACCAGAGAACCAGAGAACCAGAGAGCACCAACGAGCAGGGAGAAAGAACCAGAGAGATAGTGTCGCAGCGCGCACGGAGAGCTAGGGCAGGAGCGACGGGGAGAGCTAGGGCAGAGCGACGGGATGAAATGAAATGAGCGGGGTCGGGGGTGTTAAAAACAGTAGACCGACCCCTCATTTCATTAATATAAATTTAAAATATAAAATTAATAATTAAATTAAAAAAAGCGCTCGATATGGGCGTTTTTTGGGGCCGACATGTCGGCCCGATATTTTCAAAACGCCACACCTATATTCTGTGCCGGTTTTGTGTCGTTTTTGCTCCCAAACCTTCATGTCGGCCGACCTGTCGGACATGTCGGCCGATATCCACAACACTGCTTCCAACAAACATAAGAAGAAGGAAAAAAGCTTTGTTGTTGAGACTTGTAGTGAAACAGAAGAAGAACCTTCATCTTCCAGCTCCAGTGAAGATGAGGAAGACGCTAAAGCAAAAGAAATTTGTTTGATGACTATCAATGCATCAAGCAATCCACCAGAAGCTGAAGAATCAGCAGTTGAAGATTTTGAGTCTGAAGAGGATCAGGTAATATCCTCCTTTGATTTTACTTCTGAACTTTTAAAACTGAATTTAAATTATTATGTAAAAATCTAATTAAATTTGATAAAGAAATCAAACTTCTCAGAGATAAATTGATTGAATATGACAACTTGTTTTCGAAAAACATTAAATTAAAAGATGAACTAGATGTAGCTTCTGCACAAATTATCTCATTAAAAACTGAACTAAATGAGGCTAAAAAACTTGAAGAATCCCTTAATGGGAGAAGTATAAAATTAATTGACATCACTAGCACAGTCAATGCTAGGTTCAATAGTAAATTATGTTTAGGAGCATTATCTAGTCAGTCACTCATTCTTAAGAAAAATATATTGTCTACCCCCATCAAATTTATTTATGCTAAGGGTAAAGAAAAAATTGTAGAAGTTAACAATACACCAACAGAAACTTCCAGAGAAATCAATCAAAGAAAAAAAAAAATTCACATAAACTACTGTTCAACAAAATTCGTCGAACTCAGATCGATGAAATCAATATTTTGCGTCAAACGTCGATCGACGAACTCTGAACCGAGAGTTTGGGTATGATTACTCAAGATTGGGTGCTCGACGAAATCAATATGTTTCGTCGAACAGAGATCGACGATCGTGGAATGCAGAAAATGAGTATTATTATTCTCTGAACCGAGATCAACGACATAAATACTTTTCGTCGAACTCAGATCGACGAACTCAACTAAATTCGTCGAACTCAAACTTTGAAAACAGAAATTTTAATTATAATCAAACTAAATATCAGAAACCAAAACTTGTAAATCTCCTTACTCAATGGATAATTCCACCTAGAAGATTTCACTCTTAGTATACAAAGACTAACCTGATTATTCTTACATTTCCATTTTTAAGTTTGAAAAGAATGAAGGACCCAAGGTTATCTGGTTAAAAACATCTAATCTTTTACTCTGGAGGTAAAGAACTATCCTACCACAGAGCAATAGTGGTACTAGTGGTTGTTCAAAGCATATGACAGGCAACAAGGACAATTTAATCAAATACAAGTCAAAGCTTGGACCAAAGGTGATCTTTGGAGACTCCAACTATGGCCAAACAGAAGACTATGAGAATGTCAAGATTTGAGCTGTCACCTTCAAAAAAGTTGTCTATGTGAGTGGTCTAAAACATAACCTGATATCCATAAGCCAGTTATGTGATGAAGGTTATCAGATATTTTTTAACCAATCCTCTTGTATTATTGCTTCTATAGATAACAAAACTGTTTTGACTGGACTTAAACAAGGAAATATCTACTTGGTTAATTTCAAGTCAGATAGTTCAGAAATCTATTTGTTCAATCAGATTAGTAATAATAATGAATTATGTCATAAAAGATTAGGGCATGTTAATCTGAAAAATATTGCTAAATTATTAGGACAATCTTGTTAGAGTATTGTCTTCTGGCCACTACAAGAAGGAAGACTTCTGCAGGGTTTGTCAATTAGACAAACAAACTAAAATAGCTTTAAATCTATTAATAAGAGTGATTCACCCAGGCTTCTGTACTTGCTACATATGGATCTCTTTGGACCCATTGCTGTACAGAGCTTGGGAGGGAAACTCTATACTTTAGTTGTTGTACATGACGTCTCTAGATTCACTTGGGTGTTATTTCTGAGAAACAGATCTGATAACTTTAAAGTTCTTACATATTTTCTTAAGAGCATACAGATTGAGTATTCTACTCTGTTTGTATTGATCAGAAGTGATCATAGCTCTGAGTTTGAATCTCTTCCCATGCGAGAATTCTGTGAGAAAGAAGGTATCAGACACTGTTTTTCTGCTCCTAGAACTTCTCAACAAAATGGGGTAGCAGAAAAAAAAAATAGAACCCTGATTGAATCTACAGGGACATTACTTGCAGATGCTTTCTTGCCCCTATCCTTTTGAGCGGAGCAAGTTAGCACAACAAACTATTTTCTGAACATGAGTTTAATACATAAACTTAAGGGCAAGACTCCCTATGAATTGCTTAAAGGGAAGCAACCTAAAGTTGACTATTTTAAGGTATTTGGTTGTAAATGTTATATACACAATAATAACAAGAAACATCTTAGAAAGTTTGAAGACAAAGCTGCAGAGAGAATTTTTCTTGGATATTCCCAAGTCAGCAAGGTCTATAAGGTTTTCAATAAATCAACTTTAAAGATGGAAGAATCTGTACATGTAATATTTGATGAAGCTAACAAGTTTTAAGAGGAGAATGATTCTTCTACCAGAGATTTATTGCAGGTATTCCAACTGTGTGAAAAATTGGATGACTTAAACCTCACCCAAGAGGTTATATCACATCCTTCTCATCAAGTTGATGAAGACGGTGAAGAAGATAGTATTGAAATAATTACTGAACCTACAACAGCTCATATAATTGCACAAGCGGAAATAATTACAAATGCTGTTGCTGAACCAACTCCTCCTACTGATCTTGTCACAATTAGAGATCACCTTATATCTCAAGTGATTGGAGACATATCAGTTGGTGTGCAAACAAGGCATCAACTCAAACAAGATTTGATGCATGCTTGCTTCATATCTCAACTTGAGCCCCAATCCATAAAAGATGCAGAGCAAGATCCTCACTGGATTATTGCAATGCAAGAGAATCTCAATCAGTTTGAGAGATGCAGAGTTTGAGATTTAGTTCCAAGGCCCAAAGACTACCCAGTCACTGGAACTAAATGGGTATTTAGAAATAAATTGGATTCACAACGAGTTATCATCAGGAACAAAGCAAGACTGGTAGCACAAGGATATTCACAGGAGGAAGGAATTGACTCTGATCATACTTTTTCACCTGTTGCAAGACTAGAAGCTATCAGGATATTTCTTGCTTATGTTGCCTATAAAAAGTTCAAGGTCTAGCAGATAGATGTCAAGAGTGGCTTCTTAAATGGTGAACTCAAAGAGAAAGTATATGTAGAGCAACCACCAGATTTTCTCTTTAACTCATCCCTCTTTTATTTTCAAATTGCATAAAGCTCTCTATGATTTAAAGCAAGCTCCAAAAGCTTGGAATGAGACCCTAGATAGCTTTCTTTTAGAGCATAAATTCACTAGGGGCATTGTAGATAGAACCTTATTCATTAGGCATCATAAACATAATATATTGTTAGTACAAATATATGTACATGACATCATTTTTGTCTCTACTGATTCCAAACTATGCAAAAGATTTTCTGATCTCATGCATTTCAAGTTTGAAATGAGTAGCATGAGTGAGCTTGATTATTTTCTTGGTCTCCAAGTGAAGCAATTCTCAGATGACATTTTCATCTCTCAATCTAAATATGCTAAGGAGCTAGTTAAGAGATTTGAGATATCTGATGCCTCTGCTATGAAAACACTCATGGCTTCAATGCTGTGATTGATTCTGATGAACAAGATAAGTCAGTTGATCAGAAAACATATAGGGCGATTGTTGGGTCCTTGTTATATCTCACAGCTAGTATGTCAGATATTATGTTTGTTACATGCCTTTGTGCTAGATTCTAGGTGAACCCTAAAGAATTTCACCTTATTTTCTTAAAAGAATTTTGAGATATATAAAGGGTTGTCCTAATTTAGGACTTTGGTATCCAATAGAGTCATAATTTGACTTAACTAGATCTTCAGATTCTGACTATGCTGGATGCAGAGTGGACAGAAAAAGCACATCAGGAACATGTCAGTTCCTTGGAGATAGGTTTGTGTCCCGGTTTTGTAAGAAGCAGACATATGTGTCAACTTCAACTACAGAAGCTGAATACATTGCAGCTGGCAGTTGTTCACAAATATTGTGGATTCAAAACCAACTCCTGGATTTTGGTCTCAACTTAAATAATTCAACTATATTTTGTGACAATACCAGTGCAATTTCTATTGCACAAAATCCAGTACTGCATAGTAGAACTAAGCATATAGAGATTAGACATCATTTCATTAGAGATTATGTGGACAAAAAATAAGTTAATTTTGTCTTTATCTCTATTGATTTGCAAAGAGCAGACATATTCACTAAATTATTAGATGAGAAGAAACATATGTTCTTTCTGAATCAGCTAGGTATGATTAATAGAGAAGTTTAATTTGATTTTTGTCCAAAGTCGAAGAATTGATCACATTTCGTCGAACGGAAATCGACGATCTGAGAACTGCTCTTGAGAATTTTCGTCGAACGGAAATCGACGAATTCTCTCTGTGAAGTCATTTTCGTCGAACGGATATCGACGATCTTGCTTCAGAAAATATTTCGTCGAACGGAGATCGACGATCTATTTTCCCCCGCTTCAAACTGAGATCGACGATATCATTTCTTCATGAAATTTTTTCGTCGACCTAAGCACGAAGCTTTTCTTTTTCGCAGGACGGAGTTCGTCGTTTCGCCTTCTGAAAACTTATAATAAGGGTTTTCATCGAACTCCATCCCGCGCTTTCCAGTTCTCTTGTACTTGATCTTTTGTTTCTTTTTGCAGAGCAATGGCGTTTTCTCCAGCCCTCCTCTCCAGCATGAAATTTGACGCCGGTTTCGACATCGACATTGAATCGTTCAGTCACTCAGATCAGATATTCAAGGATATTCTTCAGTTACTTAAACCTCACAATCTGCAATACTTCATGACAGCCAGAATCAAACTTCCAGTTCCAGAAATCAAGGAATGGTTGTTTAGTACAAAGCTTCAGGATACCGCAGTCATCGTTGGTTCCATCTCCGGTAACCAAGTTATTTTAACTCCAGATGCTTTAACTGAAGTTTTTGGATTTGTTAATGGAGATGATGAAATGGAGTTATCTAACAGTGAGTTTGCTGATATGCTAGAAAGGTTAGGACATACTGCATGAAACCCTAACCACCTTTTAAAGAAAAACCTATCTATAGAATATAGATTTCTGACCGATGTTGTTGGCAAAATGTTGTTAGCCAAACATTCTACACATGACCACATTACCAGGCACCAGTTCAATCTGATGTGTGCGCTGGTTAATAAGAAATCTATAAACCGAGGACAAATTGTTTTTGATTTGATTAAGAAAAAGATTGGTAAGAAGGATGTTAGTTTTGGGAGGATTCTAGGAATCTTCCTTCAGGCAAAGGCTCCAGAGTTAATGGTCTCCCAGACCATTTTTATAAATGTCTTCAAAAGGCTTACCTCAGCCTTATTTGGTAGATGAGAGAGGACTATCCCAAAGCCCTCCAGGGCCTCCTCTTCCAGAATTACTTCTGAGAGCACCAGGGCTAATACAGACACTTCCCCATCTCTTGAAGAAGCTCCTGTTCCACCTCCCTCTCCTCCTCTTCAACATCAATTCATTGTTCTTGAAGAACTTCCTTCCACTTCCACCATTCCAGACAATCAACAACCATCAACCATCATTATTGAAACCCCATCAACCTCCATTCCTCAAGTATCACCAACACCACCACCATCTCCACCACAATCACCCATTCATGTTCATGCAGATACAGCATCTCCACCTCCTCCATCTCCACTTCCACAACATCATGATGATATTCCATCCACCTCTACCCAGCCAACCTTCACTCTTCTGCCATCTCCTCAACCATCTCCACCACACTGTCCAATTCATTCATCCACTCAGGACATCCCTTCATCCTCAGATGATCCCCTCCACCTACCAGACATTCCTCTTACAGATTTCCAGTCTGGATTCTCTCTCTGTCCCAAATGTGGACATACCTACCCCTATGCTGCTCCTAATCCAGAGCAACTATATCTAGATTTTTCTGATATTTCAAATGATCTGCTGAAATTCATTACTCCTACACTAAGAAAACTCATAAATGAGGCTCTTGCACCTCTTACTGCCTCTATCTCTGATCTATCTGTACAACTTGTCTCCATCTCTGTTGTCCCTTCTTTAAGGGGCCTGACTTCAGGACTATCTGAAACCAGACAGGGGGAGATGCTCTGTGAAAAAGTTGCAGTAGCAGCAGCACATGTTCCAGATATTCCAGATGCAGAATTTATTGAAATAATTGATGATGATGATGATACAGAGATGTTTTGTATAGTAGAAGAGCCAGTACTGACTGCAGCAATAAATATTGTTGGTGTTTTCACCATACATCACTAAGTAGACATTCTTTCATTACTTCATTCTTTTGATAGACTTTATAGCATTTCTTTACCAGTTGTAGATGCAGATTTGTCTAAAGATATAGTATGTTACTCAACTCCAATAAATCCTGATATTTTGGACCAACTTAGGACAAGTCTTGTAGTTTTTGATAATATTATAGAGCTAATAAATGATTCAGAGCCACAGACATTCTCTCCACCAACATTTGGTTGGTGTGAGTCCCCAATGCCAGATTTTGATGATATTATGTTTGCTGATATAGAACCAGAGGTCACCCGCTCTTAGGTTCAAGAAGTTCCAGTATCAGAAGCTTTAACTGAACAGCCTCAGGCTCATCCACTTCTTTCTGATGCAATGCTGAAACATATAAATGCTCTTTATGATAATCCAGAAAATTCTTCTGATGATGATGATGCTGAATCAGATGACTCTGAAGATACAATTTCAAAGAAAAGAAAAGCAAAGAAAAAGGTTGCTCCTCCAAAGGCTGCTCCAAAGCCTAATCCATCTGCTGATATTCCATATTATATCCTACATAATATAACTCTCACTTCAAACACCCCCAACTGGATGAGATACTCTAAAAATGAATTGAAAGCTAGGAAGAAGAACAGGAGATACTCTTCACCTCCTCAATTCAGGAGAGGTCCTCCTCCTCCTGCAGCAGGATCATCAGGAAGTGTTGCTCAAACTCAAAAGTCTACATCCTCTCATTCCAAACCTTCCTACAACAGACAGCAGGCACAGTTCCAGCAGCAGCAGCAGGCGGCAACAGTATCAAAAGCAAAGCAGACAGCAGAAGACTTCTGAAGATAACCAGCCAGATAAAGCAAGTACAGAAAGGCCTTTATCTCCAGTTTGTGATCCAGAAATGGACCCTAACTCTAGAATGGAAAGATTTCAAGAATTAATAGCTCTTTCTCAAATCAGAAAAGCTAAGAAAGAAGGACAAGACACTTCTCAATATACCACTACGTCTTCCTACAGAAAGAAAGAGCTAGACAAATATCATGTACACAATCTTTTTAATGTTGATGCATATATGTCATTACATCCTGAAGCTGTTGTACCAAGAGCTGCCTCTGTGACAATTCTTGGAGCATGTGATATAAAGATGACAAAACAGCAAGCTGCAGATCCCAAAAGAGAAATCATCTTCACCAGACCAGCTTCAGATGAACAAAATAAAGACTCAAATAAAGCCTAAAATTTTTTTTTTCTATATTTTGATTTGAACTGTTATTTGTTATTTATTCTTCACAAGACGTTGTTGTTAATATCTGCTGAACAATTATAATTCTGCCAGATACTTTTTATACTTTGTGATTTTTCTCTTTCTGTTGTTCATAGTGACTTTGTATAACCCGTAATTCATCGATATCAGAAGTACCCCAGCAGACGGCTATTTGCAGATCATTCGGAAAGCAGAGGCGAGCTTGGGCGAGCAGAGTAGAGCTATGACGAGCAGATGCGAGCTTGGGCGAGCAGATGCGAGCTGTGGCGAGCAGAGGCGAGCTTGGGCGAGCAGAGGCGAGCTGTGGCGAGCAGAGGAGAGCTTGGGCGAGCAGAGACGAGCTTGGCGAGCAGAGGCGAGCTGTGGCGAGCAGAGGCGAGTTGTGGCGAGCAACTCGCGAGTATGTGCGAGTATCTATTGGAACTCGCTAGCAGAAGCTGGATACTCGCCTATACCCCCCCCCCCCACCCAGGATTTCTCTATAAGTAGCCCCCCAGGGGTACTGGAAATGACACTTTTGGAATAGGTTGAGATCCCCCCAAGTGGATACTCGCCCAGTAAATGCCTGCCTAGTACCTCGCCCAGCCTTTTGGTTGCGGAGGGGAAGCTTCTTCTAAGCTTCCGGGTACGTGGTGGGACCTCCCTGCTGGAGCACTTGGGTGTGCTTATAGATAGTTTCCTCTCTCTCGTGCTAGCCACTTGAATTGTGACGTCAGATCGTAGAATCAGTAACCTTAAGCTGCCTTGATCCTATTTCTGAGATTGGAAATTTTTCTGGCTTTAACATCATAGTGACCTCACCCAAATAGTGGGAGATTGTTGAAACGCCACTTGTTTTAGGGTTGATTTGGGCTAGGTTCACTATTAGGACTGCTTAAATTGACCAACATTGTATAGTCCAGGGTCATAGGTTTTTGTCAAAGTCTAGGTCAAGACATCAAACATAGAATGATTGGTTTCCACCTTCAGAAGACTTAGAAGACAGAAGACCCCTAGAAAAAGCAGTTTTCTAAGAGCAGAAAAAGTCGTTCGGAGATTGCTGAATTAAGCTCGACTTTCGTCGATCGGAGTTCGACGAACTCAGTTATTTCTCTGAGCTGAGTTCGACGAAATCCTAGCTGAGTTCGACGAACTCAGTCTTCTTTCTCTGAGCTGAGTTCGACGAAATCTTAGCTGAGATCGACGAATTCCTGTTTCTTCGCAGAAGTTCAGCACGAAGAAATGACTATCTCAGTTCGACGATCTTAGAGCTCAGATTGGTAAGTAAATGTTAGGTTCAGAGAACTTGGAGCTCAGCTCGACGAAAGAGAGGATCTTAGCTCGACAAAATTGGATCGTTGGTCGACGAAACAGATTCAGTTCAATTATATTTTCACAGGTTCTGTTCGACTATTTTCCCTGTAGATTTTTCCATTATTGACTAAGGCAATTTGATTTCAGAATTTATTATTATATGCTTATAAATGCTCTGATAATTAATACTTCATATTCTCAAGAATATAGCCGTTTGAAGACAACATTAATTATGATATTCACAGAGTAATTATTTAGCTAATTTGATGGGACAGTTGACGAAACAATTAAAGTCAATTACTAGCCATTCAACTCTCAAATTCTCTGCAGTCAATCAAGGATATGATTCAAAAATTCAAATGTTATTTTTCTGTAAGAAATATATAAGGACTGTTTTTAGAACAGTAGACAAAATTTTTTTAACAGACACACAAATACAGAGAATATACACAGATATACAAACAGAGAATTTGCATAGATACACACAAAGATATACAGATTCTTACAGAGCTCTTCACCATCAGCTTCAGAGCTTTTCAAGGGACAACTATTCAATATCAGTCCAGAAAGCTTCTGAAGATCTTCTCAAATTGAAGGCTTACACCCTGTGCAAAGCTCTCATCTTCCTGAACAATTCTTCATCTCAGGGGGAGCTTTGACAACATCGAATCCACTAGTCTTCTCTTAGATTGTTGACAGAGAAGAACATCATTATTTTTCTTTTTCCAACTGTGTACAGGGTTATAACGCTCTTCAAAAGTTAACCCCTTTGGTTGTCAAGTCTCCTGATCAAAAGACTTGGATTGGTTTTTGGGCATCTGATCAAAAGCTCAAAGGATTGTGAGATTTCCCTTAAAATAGATCTTGTGGTAACAGAACACCTAAACAAAAACCTGTGGTGGCAGGGCATCTGATCAAAAACCTGTAGTGGATTTCTATCAGGGTGGTAGAAGAGTGGATGTACCCAGTTTTGGGGAACCACTATAAAATTCTTATGTCAACTGGTTTGCTCTATTTTTTATTTTGTTGTGCTGTGATTGTTTTGTTTTTATATTCTCTCTATACATATAACTATCACTTATTTTAATTCTGCAATAAAAACTAATCAAGTTTTTAAAATACTCTATTCACCCCCTAGAGTTAAGACAGATCTATCCCTCACTTTCAACATTGATTCTATTTTTTAAGAGATATAAATGATAGTAATGAATGATTAATTAGTAAACTAAATGAATAATTTGATTGAGAAGCTGAAATTATGTTTGATGTTTATTATTTAAAATGAATATGGTTGCGCATGCCTTCGTCAGGCGCGTGTCTGCGCCTTGAGTCTTGCGCCTAGGCTCCAAGACCCTTTTGCGCCTTGGTGCGTCTTTCGCCTTTAATAACAAGACCGTATCGTGTGAGACTGTATCGTGTGGGACCGCCCATTGTGCGGATTATCCCCGACATATTATCACTGACGGATTATCCCTGATCATCTGTTTAATGATTGGCTCCATATTATTTGTTCACATTCACACATTGTGTGTAGGTGATGTTAGTTGACCTTCATATTCAGTGGGTTGTATCCCCACTCACCCGTATGTTGATTTTTTTTCCAGCGAGTTCACGTCCTGTGTGGGACCTACATCGTGTGTGGGTCTACATCGTGTGTGGCTATGTCCCCGAATTGATTCCCCAATTTGGATTTTCCCCTTGTGACTCGTCTATTGTTTTGTCTCACATCATCTACTTCCATTGTCGTTATTTTGATGTCAAAGCTAAAGGTTCTCTTTTCAATTTAAGGGGGACTATTGTAGTTATGAGTATTATCATATTAGTAGTCTTTTAAGAGTGTTTTTAGTTTAGTCCCACATCGTGTATGTGAGTTAGTGAGTCTGTGTATTTCTTATATTAAGCCCATATGAGGATGAATGAAACATATCTTCTATTTCCATTTCTTTTCTTCCAACATCTATCATTTTTTGAAACACTGAAATAAAAGAAAATATTCTTTTTTAGCTTCCATTAAGTATACTAAGGTAGTATGGAAAAAAATCAATGAAAGTAACAAACCAGAAACACCTATAGATTGAAGCAATAGGGAAAGGTCTCCAAGCATCACTATGAATAATAGCAAAAGGAGAAGAGCTGGGAGAAGAGACATGATTAAAAGAGGTACGGGGATGTTTACCTAATTCACACACATCATAGTCAAAACTGCATAATAATAAAGACGATATATCAGGGAATACAAGTTTTATAGAAGGGATAGAATGATGTCCTAAACGATAATGCCAGGAATTCAAAATAGAAGACTAACAAGTATGAAGAGCTTGTGGTGGAGAAGCAGGATTGAAAGAGTCAAACACGTAGAAGATATCACACAATCTACCAGAGTCAATCACCTTGCTCGTCTTCAGGTCCTAAAACACAAAAAGTGAGGTAAAAGTCACTGAGTAGTTCATAAAATTAGTTAAGTGATTAATTGAGAGAAAGTTACGAGTAAACTTAGGGACATGAATATACAAAAGAGTGAGAGAGGAGCAAGGAATGGATCCTTTCTCAGCAATAGGAGAGAATGATCCACACGCAATGCTCACCTTGCTCCAACCAGACAACGAAAGATAGGACACAATTTATAAATGAACCAGTCATATGATCTGTCGCTCCAAAATCAATGATCCAATGAGTACATGGACGAGAGGACTCAGCATGAGTAACTAATAATCCCAAATGGGCATAGGAGGATAATGAGGTAGACGGCTCAGTATATTGTCCCTGCATCAAACAACGAAAGCCTGAATTTCATCAGCATATAAAGCCACGGGAAGGCTCGCAGTGTCAGGGATAGCACCGAGCAAGGACTCCACAGATGCATCATAAAGATGAGCAGACCGAGACTAAGATGAGCGGCCCTGAGAGCGACCATAGTCGCGACCACTTATCGGAGCAGAATCGCCATGCGGTGGAGGAAATCCATAAAGCCGGAAACATGTGCCACGCGAGTGACGAGACTTGACGCAGTAGTCACAAATGAGATGATCTTTGTCAGCGGGCTTCAATATGGAGTCATGAGGAGCCCAACTACTAGAACCAAACTAAGCAGCCAGGACAAATCCATCAGAAACGGAGTCAAGTAGCCAAGTTTGTCGTTGATCAAATTCCTATTGGGCAAGGTTGTACACTTCTGAGAGAGATGGAGTAGGTGAACGTCCAAGGATTTGAACAGTGATCTAATCAAATGCAGATGCAGTTCATGGAGGAATTCAAAGACCTTGATGTGTTCTTCTCAAGCACGAACAAGAGCCTCATCCTCTGGAGACACAAGAGTGAGCGAGTCAAAATGATCATATTCCTAATATAGTTGAGTGAACTCTAAGAAGTAGATCGAAGGAGGACGATCACCTTATCACGGGAGAAAGATCTTTCGTCGCAGTTGGTAAACTTGGGATGCTCCTTTGGCACGCCTTACAATTGTGCTCCACCACTACAGGTGTACTCTAAGTAGACGACCCTGGCGTTGAGGAGGACGAGCCCCAGCTCTCTTTCAAATATTTGCAACAGTGCCTAAGAACAAGTAATTTTGAGTAATATATTCCACCATGGAGTTTGTAAGCCCGCACATGACCAAAGAGTTCTCAGACTCCCATTGCAACCAATCAGGGGAAGTTTGAGCAAGCTAAAGAGTAGTACCCGGATCATAACCAAACAAACGCCTGCTCTACAGGGCAAGAATAATAGATCGAGCCCATGGTAGGTAATTAAAGCCATCAAGGCGTATGGTAGTAATTTGTGGTGTATTGTGATCATGGCTTAACCGCATAGACGCCCCAGAAGTTAGGGTGAAGGAAGAATTCCGGGCTCAGAAAGAGATAGTAAGAGATTTAATGTTCCCCAACATGATGATCCAAGAATAGAAATAAAGGAATCAAGGCGAAGAAGACAAAAATGACAAGAAAGATGCCACTAGAGTTTGCTCATAGGAAGATGGAAGAACTAAGATCCATGAAGGAGTTACCTAGCAAGAAGAAGAGATGACGTCAAAAATCCAACTACAACTCCATTTACAACATCAGGACGAATGTCGGTCACCAACCTCACGCACAGAAATGCGCGGACGGTGCAGAAAGGTTGCGCAGAACCGTGCGGAAGCGCAAGCGCAGACGCGTGCAAAAGGCGCTGGGTACTAGAGACGAGCGGAAACTGGAGTTGAGCGAGAAGAGACTGCGGGCGAGGAGGGCGATGAATGGAAGCTTGGAGTCGAGCGAGAGTTTTGGGACGAGGTCGCTTGCAGGACACACGGAGGCCAACGCTTGCGGGACGCCCTAAGGCTCTAATACCATGTTGATTGGTAAAATTATTTCTTACTAATTACAAAGGGCCTCACTTGAATATCTTTATACTCTAAGAAAATCTTTTTTCATGAATGGTGTAACATTCGGCTTCCCAAAATACCACTCTTTTCCACTTTTTATTTTAAAAGCATGATTTAATGTAATTTCTTATCTCCCGCTTATATTTCCTGCTCAAATTTCAATTCCCCATGCACTATCTAATATTCCAGCAACATGTCTTGTCCTTCACTCCTACAGGTCTCCACGATTCGGCTTCCTTGACTAAGAAATGGGCGATAAAGAACCCTTCTTTTGAGCATCTGCCTACATTTTTTGGTGATTCTCCGGCTTCCACCTTCTCCAGCGGTGATTCTTTGACTTCAACCTTTTGCAGTAGCTATTCTCCATTGATGGCAATTTAAGATGAAGTTTCTCCACCTATTTCTTGACCTCTCTCACCCTCTTTCTACGACTTTTTGCTGGTGATTGTAAGTTCTGTTTACTCTTAAGATTTTCTTTATATATATTTACTCTGTTTTCTTTAAAATATTCTAACTAATGAGGGATACTCTGAAATGGAGAATGGCCGAGACTCTCAGATAGGTGATGGAGAAACACTGATGATATTTGGCCGGGGCAAGCGTCATGCTTACTGTGGTAAAGGTCTCTCCTCCCATGCCACTAAATAATCCAGTTCCAAGTTTTGAGATTCCTTTTGGCCTTATCCAGGCAATGCAATCTCCTGCCCTGTTTCATGATATTTGTCCTGTTTTATGCTCTCTCCATGTCTCCATCCCTCCCTCTCTCTTGGGAGGAAGAACGATAAGTAGAAATTTTTAGCATGACATCATACACAATCTATCTGATTGTAAGTAAATCTGCAAGGCTTGAACTATTTTTGTTTGCCTAAGCATTCATTTTTTTATTTCTTACTTATATTTGTACATCCTCTTGAAAAACCTTGAACTTCTGTCTAAAGAAAAACCTTAAATTTCTCAGCTTTACAGGGAAGGATGTAAAGTGTTAGAATCAAGGTTGTCAGGATCGCGATTAGGATCATAGGATCTTACGATCCTATGATCCAGATGTTGTAAATCGATCCTAATTTTGTAAAGCGATCCTCGATCCGAACCTACTATCTGATCTGATCCCACCTCAAAATGATCTCATCTAGGATCTCGATCCTGACAACCTTGGTTAGAATAGCCCGTATTAGGCCCATGTTTTGCGCCCATTTTTTTTGTTCTCTCCTCTTTAGTCTCACATCTTGTATAAGATTTATTCTCTCTCTCTTCCTCCTATATATTTGTATTTTCTCCTTGTATTTATATACACAAGCAATACATACAAGCTTTGAGGTTTCTCAACATGGTATCAGAGCCAGGTTCGGTCCTCTAGAGGTTCCTCTAGCTGCGGTTTTCCTTTTTCTTCAAACCACCCAGCCCGCCCAGCCCGCCCTCCCTTGCGGCCTGCCTGTCTGTCCGCAGCGGTCTCTTGCGGTCTGTTTTTCCCTTATCCGCGTGGCTTCTGCGGACTGCCCCTCTGCATCCGTCTCTCTTCTCTCTCTCTTCGTGGTTCCACCCTCCTCAGGCTTCTTATAGCCATCTTCTGCTCTGACCCGTGGGACCCACTTCTTCTATCCGCTGCGAGCTCCTCTTCTTCTGTCCGCTCGAGCCTCTCTACTCGCGGACTGCTCCTCTCCACTCGCGGACTGCTCTCTATATCTCCCTCCCTGTGCTACTCCCTATCCGCCGTCTCTTGCGGACTGCTCTTGTCCGCTGCGGGCTCGAGCTCCTCTATCCTAACCGCTGCGGGCTTCTCCCTCTTGCGGCCTGCTCTTCTTTCTTGCGGACTGCCCCTGTCCGCCGCGGCCTCCTTTCTCCTGCGGTCTGCTTCTCTCTTCTGCGGACTGCTCCTGTCTGCCGCGGCCTCCTCTCTCTTGCGGCCTGCTCTTCTCTCCTGCGGACTGCTCCTGTCCGTCGTGGCATCCTTTCTCCTGCGTCCTGCTCCTCTCTTCTGCGAACTGCTCTTGTCCGCCGCAGTTTCTATTTTGCGGACCGCTCCTGTCTGTTGCGGACTCGTGTTATCCTCGCTGCTTCTTGTGCTCTGACCGCTGCTGTGTTCACCTACACCGTGCGGACTCCTCCATGTCCGCATTTTGGTCGCGATTTGCAACATCGCTGGTGTCCGGCGTAACCGTGCGGACTGGTGCCTTCCCGCGTTTTCTTTGGTCGCGGTCTTCTCCAGCCTTCCCGCTGCGGCCTGGTCGTGCGACCTCCTGCTCTTCTTGCAGCGGTCTCCCTCAGTGATCTGTTATTGCGGTCTGCCTCTATGGGTTCTTCGGGTACCTCCACTGGCTCGGCGGCCAGTCCGCCTATTGACCGCCCGGCCTGTCCTACAGACCGCCCGGCTTGCTCTGCTGAAGTCCGTGACGAGATGCGGATCACTACCATCTCTCTTTCTGGCAAGAAAAACTTTATCCCTTGGGTGCACTCCGTTAGAGGGGTTTTTCAAGCCAAGGGTCTTCTGCCTCACCTTACTCAAGCACCTCCGTCTCCTCTTACCGATGATTGGCTCTGTAATGATGGTCGCGTTCAGACTTGGATCCTAAATTCATTAGATGGTGAGCCTTATCAGATGGCTATGTACCACGACACCGTCAAGGCTATGTGGGATGAGCTGCATTCCTTATACTCAGGCCGCGACAGTCTTCAACATCTCTACGACATCCTCACTGACCTCTTTGCTCTCGACACTAGCGGGGCTTCAGATATGACGTCCTTTGTCGCTCGGGCTAAAACTCTTGCGGAAGCCTGGATACAGCATCAGCCGTCCACCAATGATCATGCTGCTCAGCGTGCTCAGAAGGAAGCCGCATGCATTGCCATCATAATGGCCCGTCTTCCACCTCACCTTCTGAGCATTCGTGCTCAGGTCCTGGCTGCTCCCACCACACCATCCTTCTCCGATGTATGATCCATGCTTCTCCGTGTATCACCTCCTCCGGATACTTCTGCTCCTTCTCCCCCGGCCCTTATACAGCAAGCCCCCTCCGCTCCTACCTTTCCCTCCTCCTTCTGCTCGGGGGGGGGGGGGGGGGGGGGGGGGGGGACGTTTGGGCTCTCGAGGCCGTGGTGGCCGGGGTCGGCCGAAGTGTTCCTTCTGCGGGAAAGATGGTCATCTGGAGGCGACCTGCTATAAGAAAATTGGTTATCCTCCTCGTCCGGCGGCTTCTGTTGTTACTGACGCCAGTCCTCCTGATCTTGAGACCGTCCGTCTTCAGCTCCAGCATCTCCAGGGCCTGCTCAACCTATCATCTTCCTCTGTCGCCTCCGTCTCCAACACAGGTACTGCTTGTCTTTCCACCAGCCTGTGATGGATTGTGGACTCCGGTGTCACTCATCACATTACTTCGCGACGGTCTGCCCAGTACTCGGATTCTCCTTATCTGAAATCTATCACTGTGGCCAATGAGGCGCTGGTTCCCGTCTCCGTCTCGGCAGATCTTTCTCTCAACCAGTTCATAACCCTTCGCTCGACTCTCCATGTTCCGAGTTCACCATTTAATTTACTCTCTGTTGGATGTCTTACGAGTGATCTTGATTGTTCCGTTATATTCACTTCCTCTTCCTTTGTTATACAGGATCGGCGGACGCGGACTACCATTAGTAAAGGACAGCTGCGAAACGGGCTCTACCTTCTCGACGAATCTCCCACCATTTTGTCTTCCGTCTCTTACATTGCATGGCATCGTCAACTTGGGCATGCCCCTCTGTCGGTCCTCCAGCGGGCTCTTCCAGATATCTCTTTTAATCCTTCTTAGGGTGACTCATGTATCCTCGACAAACAGCCGCGTTCTTCTTTTCTTTCGCATTGTACTCGGAGCGCTGCTCCCTTTGATTTAGTACATTCTGATGTATGAGGTCCTTTTAAGATTCTCAGTATCTTTGGATTTTGCTATTTTATCACATTTATTGATGATCACACTCGAAATACGTGGCTATACATACTTCGTGATCGCTTCGAGCTTCCCCGGATTTTTCGGGCATTTGTCCTCGAGACTCGTACACAATTCCACACCACACTCAAAATACTTTGCACCGACAATGCTCGTGAGTACACCCGCCACGATTTTACCACTTTATGTTCTGAATTCGGGATTCTTCATCAAACCTCCTGTGCTTACACGTCCCAGCAAAACGATGTTGCTGAGAGGAAGAACCGCCACTTACTAGATGTTGCCCGCTCCCTCATGCTTCAAATGCATGTTCCCAAGCCTTATTGGAACTTTGCGGTCTCGACTGCCTGCTTTCTCATCAACCGTTTTCATTCCTCCGTCCTCAACTATGCTACTCCGTTTAGCCTATTGTTTCCCTCAACTTCGGCTTTTCCTCTCCTGCCTCGTGTCTTTGGCAGCCTCTGCTACGTCCACCGTCTGGGGCCATCCTCGGATAAGTTGGATCCCCGGGCGGCTCCACACATCTTTATCGGTCATTCGCGCACCCAGAAGGGCTATGTGTGTTACTCTCCAGCTACTCGAAAGATCTCCGTTTCTGCTGACGTTACCTTCCGGGAAGAACAACCATTTTTTCCTGCTCTTTTACCCGCTACTCCACCCCCAACTCCTCTCCCGCCATCCCTCCCACGCCCAGTTATTCTCGCTACTCCACCACCTTCGCCGGTCTCTCCTGCCCCGGCTTCTGCTCCCTCCAAACCACTCGTTGTCTATGTCTACACTCGTCGCCCTCACCGTTCTGATGCCCCTCTGCAGACGCCCTCTACCACGGATACTCCGCATCCTGCTGATCAGGTACCGCCTTCTACTGCTCATCCTCTGGCGAACTACGTCTCTCTTCATCGCCTATCTCCCCTTCTGCGCACATTTGCTACCTCTCTCTCTTTCGTTGTTGTTTTTAACTCTGTGCAGGAGACACTTACACATCCAGGCTGGCGGGCCGCCATGGAGGAAGAAATGTCTGCTCTCTGGGCTAACCAGACATGGACCGTCGTGTCCCTTCCTCCGGGTCAGCAACCGGTTGGGTGTAAGTGGGTCTTTGTCATCAAACATGCAGCTGATGGGACCAATGACCGTCTAAAAGCTCGTCTCGTGGCTCGTGGTTTCACCCAGCAACAGGGACTCGACTATGAGGAAACCTTCTCTCCGGTCGCCAAGCTTAATACCGTTCGTGTCCTCATCTCTGTCGTTGTTCATCGCCACTGGCCCCTCTTTCAGCTGGATATTAATAATGTTTTCTTAAATGAGGATCTCCAAGAGACGGTATACATGCAACAACCACCCGGGTTTGAGACCACGGGGAGTCTCATGTCTGTCGCCTTCTAAAGGCTCTCTATGGTCTCAAACAATCTCCACGGGCATGGTTTGAAAAATTCAGTAAGGTCCTTCGTGATATCGGTTTTACTCGAAGCTCGGCCGACTTCTCGTTGTTTACTCGTCACCGACCAACAGGGACGGTCCTTCTGCTAGTTTATGTTGACGATATCATCATTACAGGAGATGACTCACAAGGGATACAGGCAGTCAAAGTACATCTAAACTCCGTCTTTCAGACTAAGGATCTGGGACCTCTAAGATATTTTTTTGGGTTTTGAGGTTGCCAGACGACCGGATGGGCTTACTCTATCTCAACGGAAGTACTGTCTTGACCTTCTTCATGGTGCTGATCATTCAGGATGTAAGCCAAGTGAACCCCTATGGATGTAAACCACAAGTTGTGCGCCCAGGCATCTGACTCGGATCTACTTCTCCAAAATCCTGAATATTATCGTCGACTCGTTGGAAAATTGATCTATCTCACGGTTACCAGACCAGATATTTCTTTTGTTGTTGGTGTTGTCAGTCGATACATGCACTCTCCTCGAAGATCTCATCTTCAGGCTGTTGAACGTATTCTCAGGTATCTTAAAACAGATCCTGGTCAAAGAATTGTTTACCGGACCTCTTCTTCTGCTACAACTTTGGTGGCATACTCAGATGCTGATTATGCTGGTTCTCTTGATGACCGGCGATCTACTAGTGGCTTTTGCACATACTTTGGAGGATATTTGGTTACATGGCGAAGCAAGAAACAAGCGGTCGTTGCTCGATCATCGGCTGAGGCAGAATACCGGGCAATGACATCTGTTGTTTCGGAACTGACGTGGCTTGAGAGTCTTCTCACTGATCTGGGTGTAAAATTACCATCTCCGGTTGTTCTCCTTTGCGACAGTCAAGCGGCTATACATATCGCCAAGAACCCAGTCTTCAACGAAAGAACGAAGCACATTGAAGTCGATTGTCATTTCATTCGGGAAAAAATTCCAATAAAGAAGCTCAATCTAAAACATGTCCCAGGGACGGAACAAGTTGCGGATGTCCTCACAAAGGCTCTTCCCAAGGCACTCTTCTATCAATGCTTGTCCAAGCTTGGTGCATACGATTTGTACGCTACAGCTTGCGAGGGAGTGTTAGAATAGCCCATGTATTAGGCCCATGTTTTGGGCCCATTTTTTTGTTCTCTCCTCTTTAGTCCCACATCTTGTATAGGATTTATTCTCTCTCTCTTCCTCCTATATATTTGTATTCTCTCCTTGTATTTATATACACAAGCAATACATACAAGCTTTGAGGTTTCTCAACATAAAGATTGTTGAAGAAAAGGTGCGTCGAATTTTCTAATAAATGCTGGAGAAAACCTGGCAAATATGATGATTTTCACCACTGTCATATGTGATTCATGTTTTAGTTTTTCTGAAATTTGTAGAAATGTGCACACCTCATTGCTTCATATCTCACTGTCATTTTGATTAAGTAATCTGAAGCTTAGATTTATTAGCTGTTATGTTCCCAATTATTTTGAGATTGCATTGTTTTTGAAGATTGTTTGTCATTTGTGTTGTAGTTATTTTTTTTTACTCTTCAGGAGCTGGTTTTTTCTACATTAACATAGCAATGGTTAGTCACTTGAATTTATTGATTTTTCACACAGTACCTAATCTTCTCATGGCAAACAGGCCTTACCATTATTTTCAGCAATCTGAACTTCCTGCTAAATTAATTAAATAACAATCATATTAATATTTTCCAAAATCATGTACCACTCTACTAGCAATCAGCAGGGTTAGTGAGGTTGGTGACATAAGCCCCCATGACCAATGTTGTGGCCCCTGACCAATGTCGTCGTCCCCATCAAACATCGCCGCTGATGTCGAATGTCGTCACCCCCGCCGAACGCAGCTGCCCTCGCCGAATGTTGTGGCCCCCGTGCAATATCGCCTCCCCCGTTGAATGCCTCCTTCTCTGCCAAATGTCGCCGCTCACAACAAATGTTGCCTCCCCACGACAAATGTCAAAGCCCACAACAAATGTCGCCGCCCACGATAAATATCACCGCCCACGATAAATATTGCCCCTCACGACAAATGTCGCTTCCCACGATAAATATTTCCCCCGCGACAAATGTTGCCGCCCATGATAATGTTGCTCCCCCCATGATAAATGTCGTCGCTCACGACCAATGTAACCGTTCATGACCAATGTTGCCGCCCCCGCACGGGGTCCCCCGTGCACGACTGCTTGTATATATATGTGTGTGTGTGTGTGTGTGCGCGCGTGAGTGAGGGGAGGAGGAGAAATATACAAAGAAAAACAAAGACAATACATGCTAACAAATACATTACTTGTTATGTCATATTATTTCAATTGTTGCTCTACTTGACTGTGATTGTTATGTCATATTATTTATAATTTCAATTGTTGCTAGTCTAGTTGTCGGCTGAGTGTCTAATTCATTCAGTCATCCATAAGTCAATATTTACTTTGTTAGAACCGTCCTGTGCCATCCTGCTTAGGAGAATGATGGGAGAACTATGATGGCTGTGAATGTAATGATGAGAAACACATACAAGTCCAAAAAAACTAAGGCATGATTTCTGACCACCAAATCACACATGCAGTGTGCAACATTCCTAGTGGGTTCCTTTTAAGGCACAACATATGTGCAAGTTCATACATGGATAGCCTTATCAAACTAGGGCTAAATCATCCTACAAAACTAAATAGAATATATCCCAGTAACTCATCCATCCAGTACATCTGTCCTATAAGCAACACATAATATGTAATAATAGGATTTTTCATGCTTCCACTATTTAGAATAATTGCTTTATAGAATCAAAACTCAAAATTAAATTCAAGGTATACATTTCCATGAAAAATATAACTTCTATAATTTAAGCCTTACAATGGACAAACAAAATATCAACCAACAAATAAGGTTAGAATTTGAAATGATAGAATTACCTATTGCAGACATTGTATCACTAATGAAGTTAGGATGCCTAATCAAATTACTGAATAGGTTTTGTTTAACATATTGAGCTGCACGGACACCACCATGACCTACATGTAAAAAAAAGTTAGCTGGACATTGGAAGATATATCCAAAATTATCAAAACGTATTTAAAAGAAGAGGCGTAAACATTAAAACTCAGAAACAGCTACAAGTGCAGCAATCACTAAAAGAACCCTACCATCAAATACTCCAAAAAGACCAACAATTTCACCATTAACACCATCAATTCTTGCTTCATAAAAATCCTCCATTGTAGATCTTTTCCCTGCAGAACTGGCATATCCATAGCTGAATTTGCTATTCTGGCTGTCATTAAAAAAATAAGGTGGAGCTCAATTGTTTAAAGATAGAGAGTTTTAAATAAGATTTAAGTAAAGAAAATCTTGGTGTTGACATGAATTCCATGCAGGTGTAAAAGGTGTAAAGTGGGTAAAATTTACAATCAGAAAAAAGACTAGGAATAGACAGAGAAACATAGAAAGGCAATAAACTAGGAAGCCACTGGTGTTAGCATATTATAGAGAATGATTAGGAATTAATAACCAGAGAACTAAGAAAAGATACCGGAAGATTTATTTATAGGATGGGTTAACTGATAGCATTCACATGAATGCATAACTAGATATACATATATATATATATAACATAAATGTGAGATATAAAGGTAAATGAGAAAGCTTACAGTTATTTACAAAAAGATCATTTATGAATTGTTTCCATTTGAGGGACCAAGTACTTTAGCATGAGCTATGCAGGCCATATATGATGGGGATTATGAATCAAGAGCGGACTGACACTTACCAGAGCCCGCACAATTCTACATACGCATGAGAGCGGAGATAGGATCGTCAGATAGAAGATCCGAGCCAGTAGTCGAGTTCAGAGAGACGACGACATATTTTCATGAATATTTATTTATTTGCATTTTTATTTCATGTAAATTTAGTGGTTTTATGCTCGATCTTGGTTGTCTGTAGTGAGTTTTAAATCTGTAAATAGTAGGGGTGTGCAAAAATAACCGAATAATTGAGAACCCGACCGGAACCGAACCGAGCTGTTTGGGTCAGTTCTCATGTGACTCGATTCGGTTCTAGGTCCAAAAATTTTCAAAACTGACCACTAAGTTCGATTCTCGGTTCTTACACTTGGGTAGCCAGGATCGACCCTATTGAATTTAAGTATCAAAAATATGAGTCGTTCGATCCTTATTTCATTCAATATGAGTCTTCTAAAATAGTTAAGTTAAACCAATATGATGCATCTTTCTTACAGATCCAATGTCTTTTCAATATAAGTCTAATAATATTGTATTCAAAAATTAGTTAATATTATATGAGTTTTTTTACTTTTCTAAGAGTATGTGTGAATTTTTTTGTTCTTCTAAACAAACAATTGTTTGAACATATTTTTTTAAGAATATTGTGTGTTTAATATTTGTTTAAATAAATATAATAGTTAGAAATATTTACTAAAACATATGTTTATATGAAAAATATTATGACGCATGAGTGAAACCGAGAATTGAACAGGAACCGAACCGAGTTTTTCGGTTTGGATCTGCTTCTATACCTTGAGTACATGGGTCGGTTTCGGTTCCGAAAAGTCAGAACCAAACTTATATGGATCGGTTCTTGGTTCTGGGTGGAACCGACCCGAGTTTCACCCCAAGTAAATTGGGGTCTAGGGGCTGATTTTCGGACAACACAGATTTTGGACAGAATTTTTGGCTCTCGCGATTGTTCCACAGTGCCGATTATATGAATCTTTGGTGTCGATGTCAAGGTAAATACTTCCTCTTCCATATAACTACATATCCACACTAATAACGGCCCAAAACTACTAACAACCACTTACCGCTGTCATCTATTGTCCTAACGCTCATTCCTCCCCTTCAAACAACAAATCCACATTACTCAGTAACTACATTTTCCCTGCTCACTCCACTAACCATAACCACCCACGCCACTTATTAACTGCTATATAACTACCTGAAACAACCTCCAACTGTTGCTAGTCCTTCCCTAAATATTGTAACAACTACTATCAAACTTTTCCTTGACTGAAATTCACGACAGAATTCATTTCCATGGAGTAACTGATCCCATAACTGTCATTGTTTACACTTCCCATGGCTGAGACCCACGGCATAATTCATCCCTGGAATAACTCTCCATTCCCCCCACACCTACAACCAATCAACAAACCATTCCCCTGACCGCAGCATCCTCAAAATAGACATTCAAGCAGCCTTCCCACAGGACACAGTTCCATTCAAAAACAGCCCAGACACCTGTCTAACAGCCTTCCTGCTCCATGTTTCCTGCAGAAACAGCCAGAAGCTCCTCTGTGATGGAAGGTGGCTAATTTGGTGGCTCTCATGTGTCCATTTTTGCAAAAGAAGTTGACGGGATTGTCACTTTGACGATCAAAGTCAACGGTTGCGAATAGAGCACTGTTCGGACATTCCCAAGTGGTTTCTTTTATTTTTTAATGTATTATTTTTTGAGAATGAACAGTTATTATTTTCGATCAATCATAGCCGTCCACGATAAGTGGCCTGGGATTTTTATTATACATAAGAGATGAAAGGGTATCGGTTCCGGTATTGCATATTTTTAAAGGTTTCTTCCCGCAACCTCCTCCCCACCCTAGAATCTGGCGATCTCCCGTAGTGCCGACTACAAGGAACCCATAGTGATGACTCTTACGTAAATCCCTTTGCATTTGTTTTGTTTCCTTGTGCATTACCCCCATCCACATTAGCCCCGAATTGACACCTTTCAGCCAAATTACACTCCATCTCCAGCGCCCCAACTGCAGCTAACCACCCTATACACCCCCCCCCCCCACCACCACCACCACACACACACCCCCACCCCTCCACGGCCATACCTTTCCTCCCCTACAAAATCTCTCCTAGTTGAGCCTTCCCCTGTCATCTACAACATCCCAACTACAACTAACCACCGACCACGCCTCTCTTTCCCCTCGACATCAGTCCCAACGGAGTCTTTCCCTGCCAGCTACATCCCTCACATGTCCCCCAAGCTCCTCTGGAAAGTTCATTTCCCTCTCCTTCTCCCTGGACATCCGCCACCAACCTTTCCCCACAGCCTCAGGATATTGCCTCTGCATCCCATTCACAAACAGAACCCTCCTCCTTGTTCCGCAGTCCTTCTTAAGAAGTTCAGCCTTCACCCAGCCCCCTCCATACTCCACAACCACCGTCCAGTCCCCCACATCCCCACTAGGCATCCATCACAAATCGTTGTCGCCATCACTTCCCCTTTCTCGTGGGTATTAGTAGTTTTGTTGTTTTTGTTTCTCTTATTTGTGTGGAATAAGACTATCTTATGATTTGGAAAGCTAGTTTATTCATGCACTTGTTACGTAATTGCTTACTCCTTACAAGACCTTTTCTCTTTAACATTTAAAATCAAACCACTCGTGCAGAAGAAAGTCATGCCCTAAAATTAGCTTGTTCATTGCCTTGTAATAATTTGTGTGATTTGTTTTCTAATTAATATTTTTAATCAGATATTAGATCGTCTGTTCATTGCATATTCATCATAAGCTAATTGTAGTTTGATTTCCTTGGCACAGCACCTAGAGTTGCATAGTGAAGGTTCGATCACACAGCCTACCCTGTATCACTCTGTCAACCTACCAAACACCCACGACACTACTTTGTTGGAACGTCATCTTTTAACTGACAATTGGTCATGTGAATAGTCTCTCTAATGAATGTTTGTCTATCATTCATCATGATGACACTGTGAAGACGGTCTAGGATCATGATGCAACTCTTTACTTCAAGGGTGCTAAGACCTCTCGCATCTACACCCTATACTCTGATCTCTTTGCCCGCCCCCACACTCTCTATTCATTGCATATCAGGAGAATCAAGCTCTTGCCGCAGAGCTTCTTCAACATCGCCCTTCTCAGGTGACCTTTCCACTCATCACAAATAATTTCAGGAAATCCTGATAGTTTGCTATCCTCTTCGTCTACCAGATTCCTATGATATGATTCGTTGACAAATTCTAGGGAAAGTTGAGTCTCCTACATTGGATGTTACTGCGGCTCAAATCTCTACAGTTACTTTTCTTCAGTGGCCTATGATTGTGTCCCCTCTGCCCTCTGACAGTTTTGCTCATTCGGACGGTCGTGGCTCCTCCCACGGTTGTGGTGGACTCATGAGGGGTCGTTGAGGGAACTGTCTCCCTTGCACCCATTGTAGGAAAGCTGGTCACACAGTTGAGTGTTGTTTTGTGAAAAATTCTCACCTCCTCCCTCAGGTTCACCTAAGTACAATGGATTACGCAACCACTCCATCTCCCGCACTTCTGCAGCTAGAGTCTGGTCGCTAGTTTTCTTTTGTTGATATTAAGGCCCTCATCAATGCCTCCAAGCAATCCGCCTCTATTGCCAACTCTTCAGGTAGCGCAGGTTGCTACACGGGATAAGTGGCTTATCAACTCTGATATCGCCAATCATATGTCTGGGAACTCTTGTATTTTCTCTTAACTAGAGAAACACAAACAGTTATCACCAGTTTTCGTTGTTGATGGCTCTCTACTCCTGCTTGTGGCACTGGAGTGATTCAGACCACTGCCAACTACACTCTCTACGTTCCAAATTTTGCTTGCAATTTGTTGTCTGTTAGTGTTATCTCTATGCAACAAAATTGTTCAGTTTCATTTACATCTACTACCTGTTGTTTTCAGGATCTTCGCTTCAAAAAGACGATTTCTACTGGGACGAAAAATGGTGGCCACTATTTTCTAGATGTTGTTCCTGTTCTCTTTACATCCACCGTCTCTAACTCTCTGCTTCAGTGACATCTTCGTCTTGGTCACCCTCCGCTCCGTCTGTTACACCAGCTCTTGCTATCTTTGAAGACGGAGGTTTCCACCTCAGACTGTGAGACTTCTCTCATTGTAACTTTTATTGATGACTTCTCTCATTGTACCTGGGTGTAACTTCTTAAAAAACGCTTTGAACTTTTTTATATTTTTGAATCTTCTATAATAAAATTCACACACAGTTTCGTGCTTCTTTAAATTTTATTTGCGTTGATAATGCCAAAAAACATGTGAGTAACTGATTCTTCTTTTTTGCATGTCCAATGGTATTCATCAAACTAGCTGTGTGTATACTTCCCAACAAAATAGAGTGACAAAAAGAAAGAATCATCTTCTGGATGTTGCGCGAACTCTTCTCTGTCAAATGAATGTTCCCCGCTCCTATTGGGGACACGTTATCCAGACATATTGTTACCTCATCGATCGTTTTCCCTCCACCACTCTGCAAAGACAGACCCCGTTTTTTATTTTATAACCTAACCTCGCTCTGTTCTCCTTTACCCCACGGGTATTTAAGTGTACTGCCATTTTTCACTCTCCTGCACCCGATTGCGGCAAACTCTCAACTCGCGCTATCAAATGTATCTTTGTCGGGTACTCCACGACTCAGAAGGCTATCAATGTTATGACCCTCTTCTCAATCAGCAATATGTTTCAGTTGATGTTACCTTCTTTAGGTTCACTCCTTCTCTACCACCTCTACATTTGTCACCACCACAGGATATCCCACCACCACAGCTTCTTATTCTACCATTACCTTCTCTTTTTCATTATCCACCCTGCCCTTCTTGCAGAGACTTTGCTCTGACCATCTCTACCATCATAATCCCAAATATTTATTGTGAAGCTCTTGCCTTATCATATTGGAAGGCTGCTATGGATGAGGAAATAAATGCTTTGACATTTATGGGTACTTGGACTCTTGTCGTCACCCCTCCTGAAGCCGATGTTGTTGATTGTCGTTGGATCTTCGACATCAAATATCGTCTTGACAGCACAGTGGATAGATGCAAGGCTCGTTTGGTTGTTAAAGGGTTCACTCAAATATATGGTGTTGACTTCTTCGACATCTTCTCTCCCATTACCCGTATCAGTACTATCTGGATTCTTTTCTCTGTGGTTATCAACAAAGATTGACAAATGTATCAACTAGACATTAAGAACGCAATCCCATATGATGACTTGCAAGAAAAAATATACATGAAACAACCTCTTGATTATGTTGCTCAGAGGGAGTCTCAAGCATGCAAGCTAAGAAAGACTATATAGACTCAAACAAAGTCCCACTGCATGGTTTGACTAATTTAGTCAGGTCATCTTTACCATCGATTTTTCCACAAGTTTTGCAGACCATTCTCATTTAAAATTGCAAGAAGGAGCAACTATGTGTTCTTTCCCAATGCAAGTATGTGCTAGACCTTCTCAATGAAACTAGTCTTCTTGGTGCAAAACCTGCTCGATGTCTTATGGCTATAGGAGAGGGAAAACTTTGGAGTGAGACGTCTCACTCCTTCTAGATACTACTTAATATAGACGGTTTGTTGGTAAACTTGTTCACCTCACCATAATAAGACCTGACATCTGTTATACTGTTGGAAAGATTAGTCAATTTGTGCAAGCCCCGATGAGTGTCATCTACAGACAGCTTTAAAAATACTGAGAATATATCAAAGGGTCTTATGTGATCGTAAAGTACCAATAAAAATTAAAGGCAAGTTTTACTGAGCTTCAATTAGACCAACGATGCTCTATGGTTCTGAGTATTGAGCAAAAAATTATGTACATAAGCAAAAGATGGGAGTTGCGGAGATGAGAATGCTTAGATGGATGTGTGGACACACGAAACTGAATAAAATTAGGAATGAATGTATCAGGAATAAGATAGAAGTGACACCAATTGCAGAGAAGATGCGAAAAGCTCGATTATGATGGTTTGGACACGTACAAAGGAGACCATTAGAGGCATTTGTTAGGTGTTGTGAGAGTTTAGTCACTAGACATGTTAAACGGGGGATGGGTAGACAAATAAAGACTTGGAAAGAAATTATAAGGAAAGACACGTACTTGGGCATTAGTGAGATTACAACTAAAGATAGGGCACAATGGCGACAAAGGATCCACATAGATGACCTCACTATAATGAGATAAAGGCTTGAGTGTTGTTGTTTATATAAAAGGGTCTTCAGGCAAAGACCTATTATTTCAAAAGAACAATCTTCTGCAGATAAAAACTTATTTTGATGTCAGCTATGCAGATGACAAAAAATACTGTAAAACCATCTCAGGATTCTGCATGTTTGTTGGTGGAAATCTTATCACCTGGAAAAGCAAAAAATAAGCAATGGTGTATAGGTCAATTGTTGAAGTTGAGTATAAAAGTATGACACAAATCACATGTGAGTTAACGTAGTAGCGAGTACTTTTGATTGATTTAGGAGAAATCTACATTCATCCTCTACCCATATTTTGTGACAATAAAGAAGTCATTTATATAATAAAGAATTCAATTTTTAATGAAAGAACAATGCATATCAAAGTCGACTGTCACCCCATCAGAGAGGAAGTTTGAAGGAGATATGCACTCCTTTTGTCTCATCCGATAGAGAGTTGTATGATATCTTCACGAAACCTATGTCTTCATCTTTTTCAGATATTTGTGTCAAGTTAGGAATGATTGACAAATATGCTCCATATTGAGAGGGAGTGTTAATGTCAAGATGAAAGAGTCCATGCGGTTGATTAGTCCGGGGGTATCCATGGTGTAACAACCCAATGTTGATGTTTGTTGTTGTATGGGCAGTCACCCTTGGTGTAACCACCCAGTGTTGTTGTATATTATAGTCCAGACAGTCACGCTTGGTGTAACCGCTAGGTGTGTTGTTCATAACATATTTCTGGACGATTACCTGTATCGTAACCGCCTAATATGATTCTTTAGTTTCACATCACGAATTATATATTTTCACCTCCTAAGTTCTATATAAAGAGGGATGCACTCATGCAAGATTCAGATTTATTGAAAAAAAATTCTATTATTTTCAAGTTCTCACACTTATGTATGTTTTTGTTTGAAATCATTATTACCTCTTGTTGTGTATTTGATTAACATGCATGTGATTGTGGATATTATTTTATGTGTTTCCCTAAGACATGAGCTATTTCCAATATTTATTTCCCTATACTTTAATAGAAACAATATCTCTTTAATTTAACATGATCAATGTGTTGCTCTAATGCCTAATTTCAAATGTGAAAGATTGTGGACTCTATTAATAATTTCAGCACTTATTATAATTATTTGTTCATTGCATCATTGTTTGTTTTTCACCACAGTGCATCACTAACACCCACTCATTAGAGTTTTTGATAAGGCACGTTCACTACATTCATGTGTCAATATGTTTCAAACTAGTACTTGCTAAACTAGATAAAGACAAAAAAACATTGATATATGATAATATGACCTAAAACTTTGTGGCTGTTTAATGAGTTTCTATTTCTTTCACATTTCTAATTTTAAGGGAATAAAAAACTTTTTTAGATTCAAATATTATTTTGAGCACTTCAAATATTCTTTAGATTCACATGAAAGGAAACTGGACCACACGACACTGCGGAAACAGAAGAAATGAAAACATAGGCTTCTCCACTCATGAAATTGATTTACAAATATTTTACAACTGTAAATTTCCTAAACGGATAACTCAAAATAGGAGTAATCTGATGGTATAAAAAATGATGGAAATCAAGCAAAAAGGGAGCAATTATAGTGTCAAGGCTCTTCTTTAGAATAAAAATATGAGAGCAAGGCTCCATTAAAACCATTGAAGTCCTCCCATTTAATATCTTATTATCTAGATGTCAGTTTTACTATTACTCAGTGTTATCTAGATGTCAGTTTTACGTCCTATTTTTTTCGTACAATTTACTTTTTGTTTCTGCTCTCTGTAAACAGCTGCACTGCAAGGTTATCTTTACATTAACTACTTGTTTTTTTCAGGATCCACATTCCAAGGAGAAGATTGTTACTGAGACTGAAAGCAATGAGCTCTTCTTCCTCGATAATGTCACTGTTTTCTCCACTTCTCTTCTGCAATGACATCTTCGCTTTGGTCATCCTCCTCATCTCATCTACCAACTCCTATCAGATTTTCCTAAGGAGGACTACTCTTTGAACTGTGAGGTCTGCCAACTTGACAAGCATCATCGTTCTTCCTTTCCCGCAAGACAAGGATGTAGTTTTTCTCGTCCTTTTGAACTTATTCATTCAGATGTTTGAGATACTGCTTCTGTTAGAACTGTTGGTAGGAGGAGTTTATATTTTATTACATTTGTTGATGATTTCTCTCGTTGTATCTGGCTGTATCTCTTAAGAGAACGTTCTGAACTGTATTCTGTGTTCACGGCTTTTTATAATGAGATACAAAATCAATTTGATATTTCTCTTAAAATTATTCGAATTGATAATGCTCGGGAATATCTTAGTCAACATTTTTTTGATTTTTCCATGCATCGGGGCATAGTTCATCAAACTAGTTGTCCTTACACATCTCAGTAAAATGGGGTTGCTGAGCGCAAAAAATCGGCATCTCCTGGATGTTACACGCACTTTTCTCACACAGATGAATGTTCTCTGATCGTACTGGGGACATGTACTTCATTCTTGTTATCTCATCAACCGTATTCCCTCATCGGTTCTTCAGGGTGACACCTCATTCTCTGTTTTACATCTAGGAGCTCAACATTTTTCTTTACCTCTCTGTGTTTTTGGATGCACAGCATTTGTGCATTCTCCTTCTCCTGGTCGTGACAAGATTTTACCTCGCTCGGTAAAGTGAGTCTTTTTGGGCTACTGTCCGACCCAAAAGGGGTATCGGTGCTTTGATCCCCTGCTCAGAAAAAAATTTGTTTCTGCTGATGTTACATTCTTTGAAGATATGTCTTATTTTTTCCGAGCTTTTAGTTCCTCATCATTTGATGTTTCACCATCTCTTCCTATTATTTTTGCTTCTTAATTCACCAGTTTTTATTCCTCCTTCTACGTCATTATCTCCTCTTCCCATACCAGTTCTTCTATCTTCGCCCTTATCTTCTGATTCTCCCTTGCCTTTAGAGTCGTTGATGACAGTTCTCGGGCCAATAATCTCTCTGACGGATGGATCTACTACATAAGACAAGTCGGATCTTGACCTTCCTATTGCTCTACGGAAGGGGGGTAGAACGTGCACTAAACATTCCATTCATGATGTTGTATCTTATGCTCGTCTATCCCCAGCTGGAAGGAGATTTTCCCTTGATCTCTTAGCAAATGTTGTCCCGGTTAACTATTAGGAAGCTCTTTCTGTTCCACATTGGAAAACGGTAATGGATGAAGAACTGAAGACCTTAACGAAAAAGGGTACTTGAACTCTTGTCCCTACTCCTCTAGGTGTGGATGTGGTTGGTTGTCGGTGGATTTTTGTAATCAAGTTTCATCTAGATGGCACTATTGACCGTTATAAGGCTAGGTTTGTTGTCAAAGGCTTTACTCAAACATATGGTGTGGACTTTTTTGATACCTTCTCCCCAGTGGCTCGCATCACCACTATTCATGTTCTGTTCTCTGTAGCGGTTAACAAAGGTTGGGAGATGTATCAATTAGATATGAAGAATGTCTTTCTGTATGGTGATCTACAAAAGATGGTTTACATGAAGTAACCTCCTGGATATGTTGCTCAGGAGGAGTCTCAGGTATACATGTTACGAAAGGCAATTTATGGTCTAAAGCAAAGCCCACGGGTCTGGTTCGGCAAGTTCAGCAAGGTTGTCTCTCTTGTTGGCTTCACTCGGAGCTCTGTTGATAACTCTCTTTTTATTCTCAAGACTACTAAAGGGCGTGTGGTTCTTGCTATGTGTATGATATTCTTCTTACTGGTGATGATAACGAAGGAGTTGATCTAGCAAAGAGACATCTTTGACAACACTTTGTTACAAAGGATATGGGCTCTCCTAAGTACTTCTTTGAGATAGAAATCTTGCGGAAACACAACTCTAGTGTGCTTTCACATCGGAAGTATGTGTTAGATCTTTTGAAAGAAACTGGTCTTCTTGGGGCAAGACATGTTCGCCGTCCTATAGCCGTTGGTGATGACAAGAGTTGGACAGATGATTCACCTCTTCTTTCAGATAGTATTATATACAGACGACTCGTGAGAAAACTCATCTATCTGACTGTTACCAGACCTGACATTTGTTATGTTGAAGGGAAAGTCAATCAGTTTATGCAAGCTTCCAGAGAATGTCATCTTCGATCCGCCTTGAAAATTTTGGAGTATGTGAAAGGGTCTTGAGGGAAGGGGTTATTGTTTCGAAAACATAACCATCTGAAGGTAGAAACATATTCTGATGCTAGCTATGCTGAAAATAAAGTAGATAGAAAGTCTACTTCTGGTTTTTGCACCTTTGTGGAAGGAAATCTTATCAGATGGAAAAACAAGAAACAGTCTATTGTGTCGCAATCAAACGTTGAAACTGAGTACCGAAGTATGACATCGACTGCTTGCAAGTTGAAATGGTTGTGTTCTCTTATGCTTGACTTAGGGGAGATATATGATCATCTCTTACCTATGTTTTGTGACAACCAGACTGATATACATATATCAAATAATCCAGTTTTTCATGAAAGGACAAAACGCATTGAAGTTGACTGTCATTTCGTCAGAGAAGAAATTTTGAAGAATCAAATCTTTACTTCATTCATCACTTCTGACAAGCAACTTGCAGACGACTTTACCAAACCAGCGACCGTCTCACTTTGGAATGTCTGTGACAAGCTGGTCATGGTTGACATATATGCTCCAACTTGAGGTACAATGTTAGATTTTGTGGAGCTTGGCGGTCTGGCAGTTTGGTCGGGCAGTCTGCCGGTTTGGTGGTCTGGAGGCTTGAACTAGGCGATCTGGAGGTTTGGCAATCGGGCGGCTTGAACCAGGCGGTCTGGAGTTTTGGCGGTCTAGCGGATTGATAGTGGCGGTTAGCCTTGGCGGTCTGGTTCCGTTATGTTGCGGACTGCCTCTAGCGGTCTGGACAGAGTTCCAGCCAGCCTGGGGTCATTCAACCATGTTGCGGGTTTGGCAGTCAAGAGGTTGTAGTCGTTGCGGATAGAGGCCGCGGTCTGAGAAGCTGAAGCTGCGAATAGAGGTAGAGCTGAAGCTGCGGATAGAGGCGGTTGTTGCAGCCTGATGATCAAGAGAGCTGACCTGAAGTTCGGCGGTCTTATGCATCTATCCACTTGTGTTGAGCGGATTGCTGATCAGGACGGCGGCAGAGGACTGAGTAGAGACCGGCGATTACTTGTGTGGAGTGGGCAGTCTGTCTAACCGCTCAGTTATAAGCGGTCTGAATTTTTTTAATCGCCTATCCGCGTGTTGTATTTTAATCACATATCGTCTGTTGTATATTCCTTCTCTCTCTTCTCCCTATAAATATGGGGTCATACTTATGTAACTTAACATTTTGTGTAATGCAAAGCTTGTTATTTAGGTTTTCTCACAAACACAATTATCACAATGATACCAAACAAGTAAGAGAAGTGAAACGTGCGGGTACTTCATGGTTCATTGTAGCACTCTGCACTTGTTCTATGGAACAAGCTTTGTTTGTGTATGCATGTTTTTAATTTAGGAATCCAACATGTCAATTTGAGTATGTCCAGTTCAACGTGTTTCGATAAGAAATTTGCACATAAAGAAATTTGGTCATAACGGTTCATTCAACGATTCAATGAGGTAAGCAATGCTCGACTCTCTGCCCTCACTCCTCTTCTCACAATTGTTTTTCTTGGTCATCTCTTACTTTTCTCTTTGCTATTTGTTCTTGTCCTCCAATCTCAAGCGCCATCTACCACCTCTCACATAAGGTAGTATTAATTCACCTTCCACCTTTCTACTCTGTGTTCTTCTCCTACAAACTCAATTGACAACAGACTCCTCATCGATATTCTTTTCTTAGTATATTAAATCTATCTCCATTAGTTTTTCAATGATTAGATTCTCCTTATTTTTTTATTTATGTAATTATAATCACTCAAATTTATGTTCATTACACACATGTGATAAAATTTATTTTGCCTCATGTTGAAATATAAACTACGTACTATATTGATACTATATTGATAAAATTCAATATGTTCTAAATCATATTACAATTTTGTGTTGTAGAAATTAAGTATAAATTGATATTATACCTTTTAGTGTTCTTTTAAGTATAAAGGTTATGGTATCTAACAGTTATTAGATATGTGTTTTAATTATGATGTGGTCTGAATAAATCAACGGCCCGGATTCATTTTTTAAAAGGCAGTTGAATTGCCGCCAAAGGAGGTTACGGAAAGAAGTAGCGGGAGGTTTTATTTTGAATTGTAGTTGAGGTTATTTTTTGTAATTTCCATTGTCTTAAAGCCTATGAATGGGCGCGGATTAGGAATCGAGTTTTTCTTATGAAAGTTGAACCTGTTAATTTCCTTCCTGTTTGATTATGTAAGACTGCAGTGAATTGTCTTCCTCCTGCAGAATTCTGCATGTTCAGGACATTGCCCTTAATATGAATTGAAAACAAAAATACTTGTGTTTGTCATTCCTCGTAGATCCTTGAGGTGGATAAGTTCGATTGTGTCCGTCTCTCTTGCGATCGACTTGTTTTAAGTAAGCAGATTGTATCACATTAATGCACACTTTTTTCAGCTTCCCTCTTAAAAGCAAAGAATATATGAATTTATCATTCAAGGCCAGCATTAAGTGTAGACAACCTTGATTTCAATGTTATCCATCTTATTTTCTTAAAGCTGTTGTTGCTGTGTTTATTATAGGTGTACAAAGGAGACAATTAGAGGCACCTGTTACGCGTTGTGAGAGTCTAGTCACTAGGTATGTTAGACGAGGGAGGGGTAGAACAATAAAGACTTGGAATGAAACTATAAAGAAAGACATGATGTACTTAAGCGTTAGTGAGATTATCACAAAAGAAAGGGCACAATGGCGACAAAGTGAGATTATCACAAAAGAAAGGGCACAATGGCGACAAAGGATCCATATAGCCGACCCCACTATAGTGGGATAAAGGCTTGAGTGTTGTTGTTTGCTGGTGCTATCAGATTGTAATTGCTTGTTGATTCTAGCAACATCGAAATTAAGCTCAAGGAAGACATCAAAATCTGTACACCAAAAACCCTGAATATCATCTAAGCCTGGGGATCCATTAAAACACCATTCACGCTCTTTATAAGCAATCTTTATGGATGCAAGAAGAAGAGAAGAAAGTAACTGAGATACCTGAGGCCTCCACCGCTGACAGGAGAACCATCGCCCTGTATTCCGCTCGTCAAAAGCACCCTGTCCAAATAACCCATCTCTTATACCGCCGGCGTTCTCCCTTCACTTCCAATGAATAGAAATGACTACAGAAATATCCCTACATCATCTGCTCCAAAACTGAAAAACAAGATCGCGATCAATTATAAACAAAATCATGAATCACGAATCATTACAAATCCAAATGGAATTAACTATTCAATGAAGAAGAGAAACACAGATAGAGAAAACAACGACTGAAATCAGTAGAAGTGGGTATTTTCGATTAATTTCAAGGGGGATTAATTAATAAAAGGGAGGGATTTAACGGGATGGGCGTCAAACTGTAAATTCCTCTTGTTAGTACCAGTAGATGCCGGCCGGAAGGGACGGGCATCAGAGTCTCGACGACGGGGAACAAATTCCGGCTCCACCTCCGGTGAATCTGCGATTTCAGGTCGAGAAGCAGCGGTTGGATTGTACAGAATACTACGGGTAGACGCTCCTCAAAGCCAGCACACGGCAGGGAAGAAAATAAAGATAGCAGGGACGATGAAGGCCGTACTGGTTATTTCTATAAAACTGCCAATTGTTTTGACTTTTTATGAAAAAGAGCAATATTTTGAAATAAAAAAAGGGAATTGATATACGCACCACTTTTCGTATCCGCAAACATTTGATATTCGCAAACCACTGTTTTTTAAATTATTATATTTTTATCCATGTTTATAATTTGTTATCCGCAAACACACACAAATACATAGATATTTAATAACTTCCAAAAATCCCAAATAATCATCATAATGTAGAAAGTGACTGTTAACATTCAAAAGAAGTTATGAGTAGCCTAATATACATTGTGTCCTGCAAAATGAAGAAGATATCAATATTAATAGTTGCGCCGTGACGTTGCCTGACATTATTTTTTGGCACTATACACAGTCAAAGAAAAAATATATTGTATAAAAAAAAAAACTGGTCATTTCATTATCATTAACCGAATATATATATATATTATCTTCGGCTTATAAGTTAATACTATAGTTTTAATCTCAGCCTTACAATAGAAAATAAGTTTAAATCGTAACTTTTAATTTCCTCATACCCTAGCTGTTCCAGCGGAATCTTGTTCACTCGGTCACTCCACGATTGTCGATAGTTTTAAAACACAAAGGTCGCCTTTATCAGACGCGATTTAGGTCTTTCGAAAGTTTCGTTCATGTACGACTTATATTTGTCGAGTTAGGCCTAAACCTGAACATGGGTCCCCAATTATCAGAAAATGGGTCATGCATCCCCAGGGAATAATTTGAGTTCGACCCAACAGAATTTTTTTCAAATGTAATAAAGAACGGACGGTCAGGATTGATTTGAAGGTCCACTGTGTTACACTGTGCAATCGCAACGGCCGATGATACTTTTTTGAACATCTAGTTTTGTCAAACATCCAAGTCTCGTATTGCGCCGTTGTTGTATAATTTCACAATTTTCAGCAGGTTTAGCTTTCTTTTTGCCACTCTTATCGCATACATAATTCTTCCAAATATGCTCTCCTGTAACTTTTGATATGTTGCTAGAATTTTCCTAACATCAAATCATAAATTGTGAGCGTAAGCATTATAAAAATAGTAGGCTGCTTCAAAATCTTCAAAATTTTGACTTATATATGATTCTTGATTTGCAATAGAACACTCTGTATTAATCTCTTCTACTGGATCAAAGCAAGAAACAAAATCCATTTTAAAGTCTTTAAATAAATCTGGTGTCACGACCCGTCTCAACAAGATCAGAGTGCGCTTTGGGCGGGTCGTGATGCCACAGGCATGCAGAGAAGACTCATGTCTGCTTAGGCGGAACCAGAAATTCTACAACTAGTTTTTAAATCAGCTATTTTTGAAAAGAGTTTTAAAGGATTTTAGATTGATGCAGAAGTCATACATAAATAGTTAAAAAGTTGTTGTGCATGCATTTCTTTTATAAAATTATGTCACAAGCGGTACTGAAACTAATGAATGCAACTAGTCACAAAGGTAGAAAATGCATAAGTGCAATGAACTGGTACAATGTTTCACCCTACAAGTTGTACTTGATACAAGAGAACATGTCTGACGATAACTAATACATGAATAAAAAAATTCAACAGTAACTGAAACAAAATACATAAAACATGCTGATACATTAAACAAAATGAAACCTCCAAGCAAAGCTGTAGCTGGCAGAATCAAAACTCAGGAACCGGACGGCGCAAACACGACACATAAGGCAAATCCAACAGAAGGAAAATGCCTCAGAACATGAAAACACATAAAGATTCAAGTTAAAAACTTGCACAAAAGTAAGCAGAGGAAACAAGAGCTCAGTGAACCAGTTTTACATGTAGCAACCTATTAGCAGACAAGTAACCATGTGTAACCAGGTGCTTTTATTTTAATGGCCTACTCCGGAGTTTAGCCTAGCTGCTATACCATAAGTGGAATACATTGAAGGGTGGAGGTGTTGTCATTTGGTGTACAAGATTCTAGTGTTTGAAATGACGCAAGACTTATCAACAACGGTGCTTGCAATGGTCGACTAATGGTTTCTTTTACCAGTTAGTCGGGAGCTCGATTCAACGCGTCACACCAAACCAACACTCTCCTCTCAATGTTCGCCTAAGATATTAGACAATTTCAGGGATTCATAAATAATTAGACGATTCCAGTTTATAAGGGCTACTTCATAAACAAAAGTGAAGTAAATTAGATCTCATGTTTGCAAGCGAGAGAGTGTCTCTACTTGCCTTAAGGTGATTTCGAACATGCTAGCAACAGTAAGTGGCGTAGGCGAGGTTAGAAGCTTGAGCTAAACCTGTTCGAGATCAAAAATACATTCCAAATTGAATTAACAAGTTTCTTATGTCAACATATGTGTTTAATAATCGCTCCACACAAAAGGAGAGAGGTTTAGAAATTTACCTCCCTCGAAAGTGAGGGGAGAAGAGTCTACCGCGAGGGATCGGGAGTTTTGGCGGCGTTTGGAAGCAATAATCCCTAATTCAGAGAGGGCTTCGAGCGATTCCACCACCTAAGTCCAAGGATACGCACTGGAAAACACACAAATTCGAGATTAGTGGGTTATACGATGGACATAGGTTGGATCGTCCAAAAACCCTAGATAGGAGAGCGAAAATTTAGCGCAATAAAATGAGAGCAAACTGAAAATGGGAGTGAGGCGGGGTTCCTTACCCAAGGAGACCAGATCTGGGCTCAGTAATCAACGAAGAGGGGTTTCGGGCGAAACCCTAGGAGTCCCTCACGAAATCTACCGGCCGGAACGAGTAGGAGCTAGGGTTGCAGGAGAAGAAACGTCATCTTTGCTCTCACTGGCCGGAGGAGGAGAAGAGGAGGGGAGAAAGGGTGGTCGTCCCCCCCCCCCCTTGGAAGCAACCGACCAAGAGAAGAGTTGATGCGAGAGTTGCCGGCCAAGGGGAGCGTCGGAGACGGAGGGGAAGCAAGAGGAAGAGGCGTCGGGCCTGGAGGAAGGGATTTCCGGCCACGGGGAGGAGTCTCGGGGCGGCAGGACGCGCTGGCAGGGAATCCGGGGCTGTCGGGGCTTGGAGACGGGAGCGGAGTCGGGATCGGGCATTTTGCGGCTTGCGGGAAAAGTTGTTGGCTTGGGTTTATTTTAAAGGAAGGGGGTAGGTTTAGGTATTTGGTATTATTATTATTATTATTATTATTATTATTGTTATTTTTAAAATGGGGGTAGGTTTAGGTTTTGATTTAAATTATTTATAAAGTGGGGGTTGTTACATTCTCCCCTACTTAGGAAGTTTCGTCCCGAAACTTTCCTGAGAACTCTCTGAATGAGACTAAACAACGAAGTTTTAGATGACAAATACTTCAAACAGAAGTTCACAGATTAACGCATGAAAGTTAACTATGAAAGATACTGAAATAACAAGGAAGTCGGACTTAAAGACGTACCAAGAGTCAAGAGAAGAGTTGTGGATACTTGCTGCGCATGTCAGACTCGAGTTCCCAAGTGTACTCCTCAGACTTGTCGTGCACCCAAAGTACCTTCACCATCAGAATGGTTCTCTTGCGAAACTTGCGTTCTTGATATTCGACGATCTTTAAAGGCTCGATCGGATAAGACAGATTGGCTCCAGGAGTTACCGAAACTTATTTAAGAACACGATTAGGATCGTGGATGTATTTCTGAAGCTGGCTGACATGAAAGACATCATGAACACCGGCCAAAGAAATAGGTAGCTCCAGACGGTAAACAGATCCTCCAATATGTTCTGAGATGGAGTACGGTCCCACAAACCTCGGGCTGAGCTTATGATGGCGGCCGAACCGTTTCACCCCAGGAGTAGGAGAAACCTTCAGGAACACTTGATCACTCACAACAAACTCTAACGGACGGCGGCGCTGATTTACATACTTTCTTTGCCTCTCAATGGCACGACTGAGCTGAAGACGAGTCTTCTTGGTGCCTTCTTCCATTTCCTGAAGTAACTCCGGGCCCAACACCACCTTCTCACCAACCTCTGACCAGTAAAGCGGGGTTCTACAGCGACGCTCGTACAATGCTTTAAAGGGGGCCATCTTGAGGCTCTCTTGATAGCTGTTGGTGTAGGCGAATTCAACCAAGGGTAGATGTTCATCCCAAGCTCCCTTGTAGTTCAAGATATAACAACGTAGCATATCTTCAATAATCTGATTAACTCTTTCAGCCTGCCCATCAGTCGTCGGGTGGTAAGTAGTGCTTAGGTTGAGATCAGTGCCCAAAGCTTGCTGAAATCCTTTCCAGAAGTGCGATACAAATCTCGAGTCACAATCAAAAACGATTCGCAGAGGAATCCCATGGAGTAGGACAATCTCTGCAACATAGATCTGGGTCATCTTCTCGGTGGAATGACCCTCCATATACGGAATAAAATGGGCCACTTTAGTCAAGCGGTCCACAATAACCCAAATCGCATCATGCCCACTCGGAGTGCGAGGCAATCCAGTGATAAAGTCCATAGAAACATCTTCCCACTTCCATTCAGGGATAGGCAAAGGCTGCAAAAGACCACCAGGACGCTGACGCTGAGCTTTCACCTTCTGGCATGTAAGGCATCGAGAGATGAAACGAGTGATGTAATTCTTCATATCAGGCCACCAAACGATCTGCTTCAAGTCATGATACATCTTGTTGTTGCCCGGATGCCCAGATGAGCGGGACTCATGCGCTTCTCTGCAGATACTATCAAGTAACTCAGGGACATCAGGAATGCAGAGTCAACCTCGGAAACGAAGAACATCGTCAGAGATGGAGAAATCCGGAGGAGTCTCAAGTTCAACTTGTCGGCGAATGCGCTGAAGTGTGGGATCAGATGGCTGTAAATCCTTCACCTGCTCTACCCATAACGGATCAGAAATCTCCTCATGACCCTCGAGTGCGATGGATATGTCCATCCGATCGAGGTCATCAATCAGGGCTGCAAGAATAGCTGACATAGGTGCACAAGCGGCAACAGAAACCTGCCGACTCAACGCATCTGTCACTGAATTGGCCTTACCAGGAACATATGTGAGCTGCAAGTCATAGTCTGAAACAAACTCGAGCCAACGTCTCTGACGAAGGTTGAGGTCCTTTTGAACAAAAATGTACTTCAAGCTCTGGTGGTCGGTGTAAAAGTGGCACCTCACACCATAGAGATAATGACACCACGACTTCAAGGCAAACACCACTGTAGCAAATTCTAGTTCATGGGTGGGATAGTTGCGCTCATGAATTTTCAACTACCTCAACTCATACGCAATAATACGGTCATCCTGCATCAGAACTCAACCCAAACCAACTCCAGAAGCATTAGTGTAAACTGAAAAGTCCAACCCATCTGACGAAAGAGCTAGCACTAGCACGGAACATAGTCGCTGCTTCAGCTCAGAAAAGGCCCGCTCATACTGATCTGTCCACTCAAACCTCACATGCTTTTGAGTTAGCCTTGTCAGAGGAGCGACAAGGGATGAGAAACCCCTGACGAAGCGCCGGTAATAACCAGCCAACCCAAGGAAACTGCGGATCTCGGTAGGAGTAGAAGGTCGCTTCCAGTCCATCACTGCGGAGACTTTGGCGGGGTCAACAGATAGCCCATCCCCTGAAATGACATGCCCCAAGAAGGCAACACGATCCAGCCAGAACTTGCACTTCGCCAGCTTGACATAGAGTTGATGCTGACGTAGGGTGGAGAGGACGAGTCTAAGGTGAATTGCATGATCTTCACGAGTTTTGGAGTAGACCAAAATATCATCTATGAAGACGATGACGAACTTATCTAGGAACTCACAGAATGCACGGTTCATCATATCCATGAAACCAGATGGGGCGTTAGTCAACCCAAAAGACATCACTAAGAATTCAAAATGTCCATACCGAGTTCGAAAGGCTGTTCTGGGGATGTCGGATTCCTTGATCTTTAGTTGATGGTAACCCGTTCTGAGATCTATCTTGGAAAACACAGAACTGCCATTGAGCTGATCAAAGAGGTCATCTATGCGTGGGAGGGGGTACTTATTCTTGATAGTAACCTTATTCAGCTCCCCATAGTCGATACAAAGCCTCAGGGAACTATCCTTCTTCTTTACGAAGAGAACAGGAGCTCCCCAAGGAGACGAGCTGGGACGAATGTATCCACGCTCAAGCATCTCATCCAACTATAATTTGAGCTCTTCCAACTCGCGCGGTGCCATACGGTATGGAGCTTTAGATATGGGGCGCGTTCCAGGCTCCACATAAATAGAGAACTCTACATCACGATCAGGAGGCATCCCAGGCAACTCGGTGGGGAATACGTCGAGAAACTCGGAGACAATCGGGATAGACTCAAGTTGCGGTATGACAGCATCCGAATGTGAAGCATACACGAAATAAGCAGAACAACCCTGACTAAGAAGGCGAGCGGCGAGCACAACACGAATTACCTTCAGGTGGCTGCGGGTCTGAACATCAACAATGTAGTCTGCGCCGCTAATACTGAGATTGACCCTCTTTGCCACACAGTCTAGCTTAGCTCGATACGCGACCAACCAATTCATTCCCAAAATTACGTCAAATTCTGACATTTCCAGAACTATGAGATCGGCGAAAACTTGCAATTCTCCAAGCAGGATCGGGCAATTGAGAATGCTGCTGGTTGAGAGGTGCAGATGACCCGGTACAGAAACCTCGAAAGGGACCTCAAGTGTCGAAGTAGGCCAACTGTGAAGGTCCACGATGTGGCGAGCAATAAAAGAGTGTGATGCACCGAAATCAAATAAGATTTGCATCCACTTATTCTTGACCCTAAATCTTCCTAAAAAGGAAAAAAAACATGGCGCATATCAAGATTATTCGAGACTAAGGCAGGCCAGTTTATTTGAATGTAGAAAAATAAAAATTAAAATTCTACAAAATAACGTACCAGAGTTGACGTCGGTCGAAGCGAGTGCCTCGCCCTGAGTGATGATGTTTAGCACAGCCTTACCCCTGTCCTGAGCTCCGGGTACAACCTGCAGTGGCTGAGCGGGAATCGGGCTTTCCCTCATAGGGCAGTCTAGCTTGAGGTGTCCAACCTGCCCGCACTTGAAACAGGCCTTCTGCCTACGACGACAGTCCTTCAGCTGGTGGCTCGGCTTCTTGCAGTACGCACAGACAATGGAGGTAGAGGCAAACGTCATCTGAGGTGGCGGAGCATGGATGTCCTTCTTTTGCTTATTCAGGAGAGAACGACAAACTTGGGCAACATGACCCACCTTGTGACAGAAGGCGCACACCTCCATGGGCCTGGGACCTTGCTCCTGAGATGGAGCACTCTTGCACTTGAGGTCGGATGCTGCGGCATTGCTGGTGCCATGCTGGACTTTCTTGGCGGAACGATCCGGCTCAATTGCTTCCACCCTCAAGGCGGCGCCCACGGTCTCTGCGTAGGTGGTGGCGCCATGGGCTACCACATGCTGCTGGAAGTCATGACGGAGTCCCTTCACGAAATGGATGATCCTTTTGGCTTCATCTGGCACGAATTCCACAGCAAGGAGGGATAGGCGAGAGAACTCTCTCGCATACTCGGTCACTGTCCTGCCAAACTGCTGAAGGGACGGGAACTTCTCAGCTAACTTGTCCCGCTCCACAGAAGAGAGGAAGTTCTCCATAAAAGCCTCCTTGAACTGTCCCCAAGTCAAGGTGGCAGAATCGGAGAGGCTGTGACGTTGAAGCCACCAAAGTGTAAGCATCCTCGGCCAGCTGATAGGCCGCAAGGAGAACCTTTTGGGCCTCGGGAACTGCAGCATACTCAAAGTGTTTCTCCATCTGGGAGACTCATTCAGTGATCACAAAGTAATCACGGTCGCCATTGTAGGTAGACGGATTTAGTCTCTTGAAAGCCATAGTGTCTGCCATCACTACAGGGGTGGTCGGACTTGGCAAGAGCGGGGCCTCCATGGTTCCAGCAGACAAGCCGGTCCCAGATCCAGGTGCAGGAGGGGTGGTGGTAACAACGACTCCAGTCATCCCTGCGCTGCCGAAACTAGAGCCTAGATCAGGAGTTTGACATTCCCCCTCCAGACGGGTGTCACGCTCCAGAAGCTGTCTCAAAAGCTGGGCAGTTTCATCTCTAGGGGCCTCCCTCACAGCAGGGGTAGCTTTCTTTCGCTGCGATCGCTTAGGAGCCATCTAAAAGAAACATAAAAGAATTGAGTAAGAGAAATAGTCAGGCTAAGCATAGCTGATCGAGACTACATGTTCTAACATTCTAACACTGTTGGATACATAAATCATGTAATAATTACAGCATTTTCAGTGGACAACTCTAGGTGATAGTCATGCAAATGCAAATGCGACGATAGAATCGCGTGCGATAGAATTATGATTGTGAAATCCATGTGTGTACAATCGTCATCTGTTGCTCTTAGCTTAACACTTGTGCAATGAAGTATGATATGCATGTAATTATGCCTACAATGCATTCCTAAAAATGCTCATGAATGGAAACACATGCCATGTTAAGTGCCCATATCACTTAACATGTCACGCGCATTATGATTCTAATGTCACGCACTTGAAAATATTAAACCGCCCATACAATTTAATATTTGCAAGCGGTGTATATCCTCGTGGAAATTCATATGAATATAAATGTAAAGTTTGCTCATACTCCCTTAGTATTTGCACGCATACTACTCATGCTTATGAGAGAGTGTGTGCGTGTTTCAGCCTCGAACAATAGACAATGATAGAGTGAGTGAAGTAATGATACATGTATAAATATTTTTACATAATAGAATTCCAAAATATGTAATACTTTCAAAATATTTCATTTTTTAGGTGCTAACCTCCAACCTGGCTCTAATACCAACTGTCACGACCCGTCTCAACAAGATCAGAGTGCGCTTTGGGTGGGTCGTGATGCCACAGGCATGCAGAGAAGAGCCATGTCTGCTAAGGTGAAACCAGAAATTCTACAACTAGTTTTTAAATCAGCTATTTTTGAAAAGAGTTTTAAAGGATTTTAGATTGGTGCAGAAGTCATACATAAATAGTTAAAAAGTTGTTGTGCATGCATTTGTTTTTATAAAATTATGTCACAAGCAGTACTGAAACTAATGAATGCAACTAGTCACAAAGGTAGAAAATGCATAAGTGCAATGAACTGGTACAATGCTTCACCCAACAAGTTGTCCTCGATACATGAGAAAATGTCTGACGATAACTAATACATGAATAGAAAAATCCAACAGTAACTGAAATAAAATACATAGAACCTGCTGATACATTAAACAAAATGAAACCTCCAAGCAAAGCTGTAGCTGGCAGAAGCAAAACTCAGGAACCGGACGACGCAGTCACGACACCTAAGGCAAATCCAACAGAAGGAAAATGCCTGAGAACATGAAAACACATAAAGATTCAAGTTAATAATTTGTAGAAAAGTAAGCAGAGGAAACAAGAGCTCAGTGAACCAGTTTTACACGTAGCAACCTATTAGCAGACAAGTAACCATGTGTAACCAGGTGTTTTTATTTTAATGGCCTACTCTGGAGTTTAGCCTAGCTGCAATACCATAAGCGGAATACATTGAAGGGTGGAGGTGTTGACATTTGGTGTACAAGATTCTAGTATTTGAATTGACGCAAGGCTTATCAACAACGGTGCTTGCAATGGTCGACTAATGGTTTCTGTTACCAATTAGTCGGGAGCTCAATTCAACGCATCACACCAAACCAACACTCTCCTCTCAATGTTCGCCTAAGATATTAGACAATTTCAGGGATTCATAAATAATTAGACTATTGAAAGTGCAAGCTATATCTGATATACTCTAGAGGGGGGTGAATAGAGTATGATGCTTAAAAACTTTTTACAACAGTTGTTGTAATCTGAGTGAACAGGGAAGCAAATAGTAAATCTAACCACAGAATAATCAGTCTACAAAAGAAACTAATCACAAGTCACAGCCAGAAACAAAAGAAACACAAGCAACCAGAAGACACAAGGAGCTATAGTGGTTCCCCTAAACTTGGGTACATCCACTCTTCTACCACCCTAGGTAGGAATCCACTGCAGGATGAGTTGATCAGGTGTCCTGGGCACCAATGAGCTTTTGATAAGGTGCTCAAAAACCAAACCAGATTTTTTTGATCAGGTGTCTTGCCACCAATGAGCTTTTGATAAGGTGCTCAAAAACCAAACACAAACTTTTGAAGGGAGTTTGAAAAATCCTATACAGTAGAGTGAGAGAGAGAGAGGGAAAGAGATGATCTTCTCTGTCAACAGTCAAAGAGAAGATTTGTGGATGTTGTCAAAGCTCCCCCTGAGTTCTTGAGATGTTCAGGAAATGAAGCTTTACTGTAGGGTGATAGGCCTTCAGAAAATTGATCTCCAACAATTGATGATTTCAGCAACAGCTGAAATGTGAGGTGTCTGGAGTCTTGAATGATGATGGCCTTGAACACTTGAATCAAAAGAGATCTGAAGATTTCAGATTTGTTGATCTCCTTTTGGTGATGGTGTTCTTGTGTGAATTCTTTGAGACAGAGAATATCTACAGCTCTCTTTCTTTTTCTCTTGAGTGATTGTTGTTGAGAAAGATGTTGTTCCACAGAAGAGTTGTTGCAGAGAATATTTTGTTCTTCTTCTTCTTGTGCACTCTCTTCTTGTCAGGAATTCAAAAAAAAATCTTATCTTTTATTCCTTTTTTCTGAATAGAAATGATCCGCTGTCCAGAATAGCCGTTAGCCTGTCATTAATTACATCCTTAATTGCAATTGTCTTCTGGGGGAAAGTCCAATGAAACATTCCTTGATAATCCCGTGAAACTTGCTCCAGAATAAATGAAAACGGCTACAAGATCTTCTGAATTAATTGCTAACAATAACTCCTTAACTGTCTGAATTTTGAATCTTGAAAATCATTTAACTCTTCAGAAAAACGTCGAACTGAGCTCCACTATCGTCGAACTGAGCTCAGCGATTTGGACTTAGACATCAATAGAGATCGTCGATCTGAGCTCAACTATCGTCGAACTGAGCTCAGAGATAAAGAATCAATACTGGAGTCAAGATCGTCGAACTGAGCTCGAAGATCGTCGAATGGAGTTCGACGATTTGTTGAAGTTGAGCTCAGCGATCGTCGAATGGAGTTCGACGATCCGTCGAAGTTGAGCTAAACGATCGTCGATTGGAGTTCGACGATTCGTCGTACTGAGCTCGACGAAATGACTTAGTCTCCAAACTAACAAACCTGGTCTTGAGGGCAGCTCCCAAACCTAACTACTAACCCTTAGACTCAATTCTAATTGACCTTTAGATCTATACAATGAGGTCAAAAACAGGTTTCCTAAAGATATAATGATCCTGACCCAAATTAGTAATAGGGTGTTCCAACAATCTCCCCCTATTTGGGTTAGGATTACTATTTACAGAAATTGAAATAAAAGCAACAATATACAAAGCAAAAATGTAATAAACAAGACATTGCAGAAGCACAGATATATCTCAGACAGATCATAAATCAGAATAATTGTCACCTTACAGAATTACTCCTTCTCTTTGCTCTTTATAAGTTTTATTTCTCTATTTGGATCAAGAGCTTCCTTCTTTGATCTTCTGTCATCAGCTGCACCTAGAGATGTTTGTTGTTTAGGCCTTGGTACCACAGCTTTAGGGTGCAGCTCCATGTATCTTTCAGAATCAAAAAACTTGCTGGAGGCATATCTTTCAAGTTCCTTCTTTCTTTGTTCTGACAATGTAGTGAAACTGGAGGTGTCCTTGCCTTGCTCTTTGGCTTTCTTAATCTGGTCCAAGGCAGCTAACTCTTTCATCCTAGCAGTCCATGCAGTAGGATTGTTCTCTGGATCCTCAAAAGGCACTGAAGGCTCATATCTGTTGGAAGGATTATCTGGAGGAGCTCTGGATGAGACTAATTCTTTCAGCTTGTAGGGAAAAGGGCCTGAAGTTGTATCAGATGAAGCTTGTCCTTCCCTTGAGTATGGATGCTGTCTAGAATAGCCTTTGGAGTAAACTTGGAATTCCCTTTTGTTTGCTCTATAATTTCCTCTCCTAGATTGATATCCTCTGGATTGGCTCCCCCTATATTGAGATCTTCCTTGAGGCTGATAGGGGGTTTGACTTCTGGCAGAGGGTTGAGATGCAGAACTACCACTTGCACCTGCACCAGGTGAAGGAGGAGGTGGAGGAGGATGATGATGAAACTGAGAGGAACCTTTCTCATATTTTCTCTTCTTTTTCATAGCCTTTAATTGATTCTTGGAATATTGCATCCAGTGTTCAGTTATAGGGCAGTCATGAAGAATATAATAGGGAATATCATTGGTATCTTTGACTTTAGCTGGTGGAACTCTTTTCATAACTTTGCTTCTTGCTTTTCTTTTCCTGGCTATAGTAGCAGAAGAATCATCAGAATCAATTCTGAACTGATCACTTTCAGAGCTTTGTTCATCATATAAAGCATCAATCCTTTTCAGATAGTCTTTTTGAAGTTGGGTTGGAGCAGATGAAACAGTAGTGACAACAATTGTAGCAGCAGCAGTAGAAGGAGAAATAGAAGCAGCACTAGCAGAGGAGATTACATCAGCAGATATAAAACTTTCAGGAGCAACATTCTCAGAAGATACAGCAGCAGTAGTAACAGCAGTAACTGGGACAACAGCAGATACAGAGATAACAGTTTCAGAAACACTACTTTCAGATACAATAGTTTCAGCATCAGCAATAACAGCAGTAATAACATCAACAATAACAGTAGGCTCAAAATCAAATGCCTCTGTCTGCATATCCTCAGAAATTGAAACATCAGCAGCATCAGAACAAACAGAAACAACAACATTTGCAGCAGCATAAACTGAATTTACAAAGGAATGTATAACACTGGTGTCACAGCTTGAAAAGGGCACAATGGCCTTGGAGAGGTCTTCAGATGACTGGAATGCAGTGCTTACTAGAAGACAGCTGAAATATATTGAATCAAAATCTGATAATAAGGACCTGAGGTCCACTGAGAAGACTGCAACTTGTGGCGTTGAGGCTGGAGCTTGAGCTGAGGTAACAGCAGCTGCAGGCAATCTTACCACTTCATGAGGCATCTCCCCCTACCTAGATTCAGTCAAGACTTGATCAAGGCACCCAGATGAAGGGATTGCCTGAGGAATGAGAGAAGATAGCCTGGCAGAAAGGTCTGTAACTGACTTTAGGAGTGGAGCCATGGAGGTCTCCAACAGAAGTGATAGCCTGGGAGCTATCAGCTCATAAAGTCTGTCAGCTAAGGCTGGAAGATCTACATGCTCAATAGGGATTTGAGCAGAGGTATAGACTGTAGGTGGAACAGCTGGAGATGTTGGTGGAGAGCTGGTGTATGGGGGAAAGGAAGGTTGAGATATGGGGATTGTTGAAATTGAAGATAGTGGAATGGAAATAGAAGGTGTGAAGGAGGGTTGATCAATGATATCTTGCAGAAGTTGTTGGTAAGATGTGGATGAAGAGGGTGGATCAGGAGGGGATGAAGGTGAATCATCCATAAAGGAATCATCTAGAAGTGTGAAAGATAGAATGTGGGATGATGTGTCAATGTCTGGGTGAGGGTAGTGATGTAATGGGTGGAAGATTTCTTCTGTTATTGGAAGAGTTGGAGAGGGAATAGCAGTTGGAGATGAAATTGAAGTTGGAGATGAGGTTGAGATAATGATTGTGGGGGAAATTTGAATGGTGGATGTGACTGGTGGAGAGGAGATAAGAGGTGGAGGAGGAGAAGAAGCAACATGCAAGTCTTCTGCAGGGGCAGAGACTTGAGGGGAAGAGACTGCAGAGTCCTTGTGCCTGAAGTGGTGCTTGCAGAGGGCCTGCTGGGCTTCACTATCTGTCTGTCCCATTTGCCAAACAGGGCACAGGATAGCCTCTTAGAGGCATTGATGTGCATCCCAGATGAGACTAGCAGTGCAAGGCATCTGTTTTGAAAAAATAGCCATAGTATCCTTCCATAATTCATAAAATTCTTATTTATTTTCTTCTTAATCAGGTCAAAGAAAATCTCTCCCCAGTTTAACTGTTTCTTATCCACAATAGCACCCATCAAACACAGCTAATACCTGGAGATGGTATCATGTGCTGAATGCTTGGCCAACAAGACTTTTCCCACAATATCAGCTAAAAACCTGTACTCAACAGCCAAATTCTTTTTCAGCAGCTTGCTAGGGTTTGCATCAGAATGACCCATTCTAGCAAGTAAATCCGAAAAATGCTTCTCCTGACAACTCAGCAGAATCCTCTCCAGAATTCAATCCAAAAATCTCTGTCAGAATAGTAGAAGTCAGAGGGACCTGGGTTCCAGAAATTGAACCAACCACTGTATTTTGGTCCTGGTTGTGGGCAGTATAGACCCACTTCTTGATCTCATCAGCAGCCAATTTGATTCTTGTGGACATGATAGTAACAAGCTTTTGTTCCTTGAACAGTTCCAGAATGTCTTGGAAGATTTGATCACTGGTGCTGAAAGACTCCATGTCTATATCAAATCCTGCATCAAACTTCATTGCGGCTAGAACGGCAACTGAGACGGCCATTGTTACCTGCAAAAATCAACAAACAAACGACCAAGTGTAGAGAAGTTTGGAGGGAAAGAGAATTTTTGCAGAGAGAATGAAGGGGTAAAGAGAGAACGACGGCCGAAAAATGAATTTTATATTAGGGTTCGACGTAAAAAAGGAGAGATCGTTGAACTCAGTTCGACGATCGGGGCTTCTAAAGGAACCTGAAAGGTCATCAACATCGTCGATCTCCGTTCGACGATATTGGAGAGCGTCGAGCTCCATTCGACGATAGTTCAGAGAACAAAATCATCGAGCGTCGTTCGACGATCGCTGACCTGAAAGATAGTTCAGACGATCTGAGAAGCGCTGAACTCCGGTCGACGATTTCGGAAAGCATCGATATCTGTTCGACGATCTGGGGGAAAATCGTCGAGCGCAGTTCAGAGACCAGAAATACACTCTAGACACTAGAAAAATCAAGATGTTTGCCTAGTCTTGGTCAATTTTTAAAGTTTTAAAATCTTGGATATTATTTTAGACTTCCTCCATCTAACATTCCTAACTAATTTAGGAAGAAGGTGTGTTTCTTTTCATCCAAGGGTTTGGTGAAAATATCTCCCTTTTGCAAATCAGTTGGGATATATTGAAGTTCAATTTTGTTCTTCTCAACATTATCCCTTAAAAAGTGATGCCTAATTTCTATGTGTATTGTCCTACTATGGAGGACTGAATTTTGAGCTATAGAAATAACACTGGTGTTATCACAAAATATTTTTGACTTCTTTAAGTTGTAGCCATAGTCTAGGAGTTGGTTTTGAATCCACAATATTTGTGAACAACAACTGCCTGCAGCCATATATTCAGCTTCAGCAGTTGAAGTTGACACAGAAGTTTGTTTCTTGCAAAACTAAGAGACAAGTCTGTCACCAAGAAACTGACAAGTTCCACTGGTGCTTTTCCCGTCAATTCTGCATCCAGCATAATCAGCATCAGAAAATCCAGTTAATTCAAATGCTGAATCTTTTGGATACCAGAGACCTAGATTTGGACAACTTTTTACATACCTGAGAATCCTTTTTACTAATGTTAGGTGTGACTCTCTAGGGCTTACTTGGAATCTAGCACATATGCATGTAGCAAACGTTATGTCAGGTCTACTAGCTATAAGGTACAGTAAAGAGCCAATCATTGCTCTATATGTTGTCTGATCAACAGGTTTCCCATGTTCATCAACATCCAATACAGCATTAGTAGACATGGGTGTTTTCATACAAGATGCTTCAGACATACCAAATTTCTTAACCAATTCTTTTGCATACTTGGTTTGAGAAATAAAGATGCCTTCAGCATGTTGTTTGACTTGCAATCCTAGAAAGAAGGATAGCTCACCCATGCTACTCATTTCAAATTTAGAATGCATTCGGTTGGAGAACCTTCTGCATAAATTTGAATCAGTAGAGCCAAAAATAATATCATCCACATAAATCTGTACTAGTAGGGTATGTGACTTATGAGTTCTAATAAAAAGAGTTTGGTCTACTCTACCTCTTATAAATTCATTTTCCAGAAGGAAGCATGCTAGGGTCTCATACCATGCTCTAGGAGCTTGCTTGAGACCATATAATGCTTTGTTCAATTTAAAAACATAATCAGGATAAGTTGGAGAGATAAAACCTGGAGGTTGTCTGACATAGACTTCTTCTTTGATATCTCCATTTAGAAAGGCACTCTTTACATCCATCTGATATACGTTGAAGCCTTTGTGTGCTGCATAAGCTAAGAAGATTCTGATGGCTTCCAATCTTGCAACTGGTGCAAAAGTCTGGTCATAATCTATGCCTTCTTCTTGAGAGTATCCTTAAGCAACTAGCCTTGCCTTGTTCCTTACAATTACTCCTTGATCATACAATTTGTTTCTGAACACCCACTTTGTTCCAACAATGGAGTGATCCTTAGGCCTTGGCACTAGTTCCCAAACTTTGTTCCTTTCAAATTGATGCAACTCTTCTTGCATTGCAATGATCCAGTGTGGATCTTGCTCTGCATCTTGAATGGATTGAGGTTCAATTTGAGATAGGAAGCAAGTGTGCAACAGGTTTTGGTTGACCTGATTTCTGGTTTGCACACCAGCTGAGATGTCTCCAATTACTTGGGAAATTGGATGATCTCTTGATATTACTAAATCAACAGGGGGTGTTGATTGTTCACCAACCTGTGTTGTTGTTTCCTCTTGTGGTACAACAACTGGCTCTTCAAGTTGTTTCTCTTCAATATGTTGAATGCTTTCTTCATCTTCACTGCTTTCCTCTTTTTGAGTAATCTGTAACCTGTTCAAATCTTCAGCAAGAGAATGTACCTGTAAAGGTTCTATGGTACAAGTATTCTTCTCCTTGAAAGACATGTTAGATTCATCAAATAATATGTGAACAGATTCCTCAATTTTAAGAGATGATTTATTATATACCCTATAAGCCTTACTGATCATGGAGTATCCCAGAAACACTCCTTCATCAGCTTTAGCTTGAAATTTTGCTAAATATCTCTTGTCATTATTATGAATATAACAAATACAACCAAAAATTCTAAAATAATCAACTTTAGGTTTCTTCCCTTTGAGTAATTCATAGGGAGTCTTGCCCTTTAGTTTATGTATTAAACTTCTATTCAGCACATAGTTGGAGGTGTTCACTGCCTCTTCCCAAAAAGATAGAGGAAGGTGAGCATCTGACAACAATTTAGTGGCAGATTCAATAAGGGTTCTATTTTTCCTTTCAGCTACCCCATTTTGTTGAGGAGTTCTAGGAGCTGAGAAAGTATGTCTGATCCCTTCACTCTGACAGAACTCTTGCATAAGAAGAGAATCAAACTCTGTCCCATGATCACTTCTGATCAGGGCAATGTGAGTATTGAACTCAATCTGTATACATTTGAGAAACTCTGTCAAACACTTAAAGTTATCAGACTTCTTCCTCAAAAAGAACACCTATATGAATCTAGAGAAGTCATCTACAACTACTAAAGTGTAAGATTTCCCTCCTAAGCTTTGTACTGTAATGGGTCCAAAAAGATCCATGTGTAACAGATACAAAATCGTAGGTGAATCACTCTTATTAAGTGACTTGAAACTATTTTTAGTTTGCTTGCCTAATTGACAAGCCCTGCAGAGTCCTTCCTTCTTGTAGGGGCCAGAAGGTAGTCCTCTAATAAGGTTGTCCTTGGATAGCCTAGCAATGGTTCTAAGGTTTAAATGTCCTAGTCTCTTATGCAATAATACATTAGGTCTACTAACAGAGTTAAACAGACAAATATCTACTTCTGTTGAAAGAAAGTATACTAAGTAGATGTTACCTTTCTTTTTACCTGTCAATACAGTTGTGTTGTCCTCTGACTTGATCTTGCATAAGGCTTTGCTGAAAGTCACCTGGTAGCCTTCATCACATAGCTGACTGATGTTGATCAAATTGTGCTTCAGTCCTTCCACATAGGCTACCTTCTTGAATGTCACTGTCCCAATCTGGACTGCACCATATCCTTTAGTTTGTCCAAAGTTTGAATCACCAAATATGACTTTGGGTCCAAGCTTGGCTTTAAAGGATGTGAGGTTGTCCCTATTTCCTGTCATGTGCTTTGAACACCCACTATCCAAATACCATTGTTGGTTTGATGTTGGATAGGTCTTCACCTGCACATAAAATAATTCACTTGTTTTTGACCCAGTTTACCTTGGGCCTAGGTTGATAACCTTTAAATTCAGAAATAAAAGACATCCCAGGTTGACTCTTATAACCTTCAGGATGATATCTTCTTAGAGGTATTATCCATTCAGTATAAGGGTTAAAGCTTTGGGATGAAGGACCCCTAGGATTGGATTTTGATTTACCCTTGAAAGAATTTCCAAAGCTCTGATCTCTGTTCGACGATCGTTGAGCTGCGTTCGACGATCGTGGGTCAGATCGTCGAGTTCCGTTTGACGGTCGACTGTGGCAGAGTTCAGGAATTAGAGATCGTCGACCTGAGTTCGATGATTTTGCCTGAGATCGTCGATCTGCGTTCGGCGATCGTCGAGCTCCGTTCGACGATTTCTGCTGGAACTTGGTTTTCTTAGGTAGATCGGAATTTTTCCTAGCTACCTCTACAACTCCCTTCCCTTTATCAGAAATAAACTTAATTGAGGTTGTTAGAACTATAGGTTGGCTGGATGAAGTACCCAAGCCCAGTGTACTATTGAATCTGGAGTTCACTGTGCTTGTGATGTCCATCAGCTTGATACTTCTCCCATTAAGGGATTCTTCAAGCTTCTTGGCCTCTGATAGCTCACCTTTCAGTTAAGCTATCTGCTCCCTACAGCACTCCAACTCCTCAGAGAGTTTGAGGTTTTCTGACTTTAAGATACTATGTTCAGATAATTGATTTCTGAGAGAAATAATTTCCTTCTCAGATTTTAGTAAGTCTAAACATAATGCTTTAAACTCAGACTTAAAGTCCTCAGAATTGAAATCAAAAGAACTAATTACCTGGTCCTCTTCAAGTTGAGTCTCTGAGTCTGACTCTGACTCTTCTGCATCTGAATTGTGTTGAGAGGCATTGATTGCCATCATGCAGAACTCCTTCTCTTCAGCATCATCTTCATCATCACTGGAGCTGGATGAAGCTTCTGATTCTTCTTCAGTTTCACTCCAGGATTCAGCAACAAATCCCTTTCTTGTGTGTTTGTTCTTGCTTGAGGAGGATTTGCCATTGCCATTCTTCTTGAAGTCTTTGTCCTTTCTTCTTTCTTTCTTGTCCCTTCTGTCCTTATTTTTGTTTTCTGGACAGTCAGACACAATATGGCCTGGTTTCCTGCAACCAAAGCAAACAATTTCTTTATTATTTGACTTATCATACCTTGGCTTATCATGCTCTTTGTATGATCTCTTTCTGAAGTCCTTTCTGGCCATCTTGTAAAATCTTTTGGCCAATAGACTAAGCAGCTCATCATTGCCTGTGACCTTGTCTTCAGGCTGATCTTCAGTGGCTTTGAAAGCTATTGTCTTTTCCTTTCTTGTGGCTGGTGAGGCAGCCTTCTGCTCTTCTTCTCTGTTCTTAATGAGCAGCTCATAAGACTTGAGCTTGCCCAAGAGAGCTTCTGTTGTAATCTCATTCAGACTTCTGACATCCTTGATTGGCCAGATCCTTGAGTCCCAAGTGCTTGGGAAGCATATTAGGATTTTAACATTTAGTTCAGTCAGTGAGATCTCTTTATCCAAAGTCTTGAGTTCATTGACTATCAGACTGAGTCTATTATACATATCTCCAACTGACTCAGCTTCTCCCTTCTTGAAGTTCTCATATTGGGATATGAGGTGAGATCTTCTGTCTTTTCTTTCATCAGCAGATCCTGAGACTATTTCAGAGAGCTTATCCCAGATTTCCTTTGCTGAGTTGCATTCAACCACCTTTTGGAATATGTCATCAGACATGGTCTGGGCTAAGATATTCATAGCCTTTGCATCTGCTACCTTCCACTTCTTGATCTCTACATCTGTTCCTGAAGGAGGTGGAACAGCAGTTGTGTTTGTATTCTCTGGAGGTCTTGGACACACTGTCAAAACAGAATTGAAGATGTCCTCATCAATAGAATTCATATATAGTCTAATCCTTGCTTTCCAAAGTGCAAACTTAGACAGATTGCACACTGGAGGTCTGGTGCTAGCATAATCTTTGTTTTGGGCCATGATTTGTGAAGAAATAATCTAATAACAAAATCTAAAAAAGCAGATCTAACTAGAGAGATCTTTGGGTTCAGGTGTTAGCCTGTGCAACCACTGAGATGTGGTATTTTTAACCAACCTCCCTCTGATTCCAATTGAAAGTGCAAGCTAGATCTGATATACTCTAGAGGGGGGTGAATAAAGTATGGTGCTTAAAAACTTTTTACAACAATTGTTGTAATCTGAGTGAACAGGGAAGCAAATAGTAAATCTAACCACAGAATAATCACAGTCTACAAAAGAAACTAATCACAAGCCACAGCCAGAAACAAAAGAAACACAAGCAACCAGAAGACACAAAGAGCTATAGTGGTTCCCCTAAACTTGGGTACATCCACTCTTCTACCACCCTAGGTAGGAATCCACTGCAGGATGAGTTGATCAGGTGTCCTGGGTACCAATGAGCTTTTGATAAGATGCTCAAAAACCAAACCAGATTTTTTTGATCAGGTGTCTTACCACCAATGAGCTTTTGATAAGGTGCTCAAAAACCAAACACAAACTTTTGAAGGGAGTTTGAAAAAACCCTGTACAGCAGAGTGAGAGAGAGAGAGGGAAAGAGATAATCTTCTCTGTCAACAATCAAAGAGAAGATTTGTGGATGTTGTCAAAGCTCCCCCTGAGTTCTTGAGATGTTCAGGAAAGGAAGCTTTGCTGTAGGGTGATAGGCCTTCAAAAAATTGATCTCCAGCAATTGATGATTTCAGCAACAGCTGAAATGTGAGGTGTCTGGAGTCTTGAATGATGATGGCCTTGAACACTTGAATCAAAAGAGATCTGAAGATTTCAGAATTGTTGATCTCCTTTTGGTGATGGTGTTCTTGTGTGAATTCTTTGAGACAGAGAATGTCTACAGCTCTCTTTCTTTTTCTCTTGAGTGATTGTTGTTGAGAAAGATGTTGTTCCAGAGAAGAGTTGTTACAGAGAATATTTTGTTCTTCTTCTTCTTGTGCACTCTCTTCTTGTCACGAATTCAAAAAAATCTTATCTTTTATTCCTTTTTTCTGAATAGAAATGATCCTCTGTCCAGAATAGCCGTTAGCCTATCATTAATTACATCCTTAATTGCAATTGTCTTCTGGGGGAAAGTCCAATGAAACATTCCTTGATAATCCCTTGAAACTTGCTCCAGAATAAATGAAAATGGCTACAAGATCTTCTGAATTAATTGCTGACAATAACTCCTTAACTGTCTGAATTTTAAATCTTGAAAATCATTTAACTCTTCAGAAAAACGTCGAACTGAGCTCCACTATCGTCGAACTGAGCTCAGCGATTTGGACTTAGCAACAGAGATCGTCGATCTGAGCTCAACTATCGTCGAACTGAGCTCAGAGATAGAGAATCAATACTGGAGTCAAGATCGTCGAACTGAGCTCGAAGATCGTCGAATGGAGTTCGACGATTTGTTGAAGTTGAGCTCAGCGATCGTCGAATGGAGTTCGACGATCCGTCGAAGTTGAGCTAAACGATCGTCGATTGGAGTTCAACGATTCGTCGTACTGAGCTCGACGAAATGACTTAGTCTCCAAACTAACAAACCTGGTCTTGAGGGCAGCTCCCAAACCTAACTACTAACCCTTAGACTCAATTCTAATTGACCTTTAGATCTATACAATGAGGTCAAAAACAGGTTTCCTAAAGACATAGTGATCCTGACCCAAATTAGTAATAGGGTGTTCCAACAAACAATGGTGCTTGCAATGGTCGACTAATGGTTTCTGTTACCAATTAGTCGGGAGCTCGATTCAACGCGTCACACCAAACCAACACTCTCCTCTCAATGTTCGCCTAAGATATTAGACAATTTCAGGGATTCATAAATAATTAGACGATTCCAGTTTATAAGGGCTACTTCATAAACAAAAGTGAAGTAAATTAGATCTCATGTTTGCAAGCGAGAGTGCTGAAACAGAAATCTCGGTCTCCTGTGGAGTTCACCCTCGGGGAATGGGTGACCGTGCACCTACTACCCTCAAGTGAACGATCTAGGCACAAGAATAGGAACATAAGGAACAAACCCAAGATCTCAGCGTGGAGGTCCCGTCGCATGCCCAGAAGACTTGCAAACTCTTCCCCTCCCAGGCCAAAGGCTGAGCTAAGGCACCTTCGGAGGGCTCTCTAAGGAGAATCTCAATACCAACTCTCTCCTGACTAGAGGTGCCTCCTCGGGTCTATAAAAAATGCTCCTCACCTGCCCTACTAATGAAGCAATCTCGTCGAGCAATTCTACGATACGCTGCCCAAGTTGGGCCACTAACAGCGTAACTCCGCTATTCTAAAAGGATGAGAGCAGGCCATCAGGGGCTTCCCGACAACTATACCTCGGGGCCCCCACGGGGCGAGTGGTTCACGAGCACACCACTCGCCCAAGATAGAAGAAGTAAACTACACATACATAGAGCATCACAGATATTATAAATAATTACAGGAATATGAATTCCATACTTCGGCACACTGGCCGACAATATAAACAAAAATAGGCCTTCGAGGGACGGCAAAAGCTTGGGCTTAAGCCCGCTATTCCCCGCTTGGTATTGCAACACCTATACGCCCACGTCTCAAATGGCGGCAGCAGGCCAAACAAAGGTCTACTAAGAGCGACGCAAAAACATCGCACCCGCCCCTTTTTGGGCGGTTGCGGCGCGCATTCCCTGCAAATAGATAATATACAACTTCCTCGGAGTCTTCTCCGGGAATCCCAGAACATCACCAATCCGGCTCACACGTCCGGATGGGTTTCACACAGCATGCCTAAACCCGTACTCACGCTTCCGGGTGCTAATACAGTCAATTGCAGGGACGTACACGTCAACCCGTCGGAGAGCATCCTTCCCCCACTCGTCGGTGGAGAGGTGCTTCCATGCAAATATGGAAAATAAGGGCTTCACCTGCCCAAGAAGAAACTTCGTTACCCTTGACGCGTGTTTGGCGGAGTCGCAACTGAACATCATGCAAAAGACTCGATGCCCGAAGAGGAGCTCTTAGCTGTTTTTGCTGAAGGCAGTGCCGGCCCTAGCCCTCATCCCGATTTCCATTTTCTTGGTTGGTCGAGCCCTGCTGTACACGAGAGGGAGAGGAACGAGCTATGCGGCGGTCTGGACATAGGAAGCAGGAAGGGAGCTCGGGCTGCACTTGCCGGCGGCGGCCTGGACAGAGGGTGGAAAGGGGCGGCTCGAGCTGTGCTCCTCCTAGCAGCGGCTGGACACGAAGAGGTGGAGGGAGCCGGGCTGCACTCCTCCTTGCGGAGGCAGCCTAGACAAGAAGAGATTGAGGGAGCCGAGCTTCACTCCTAGCGGCGGCCTGGACAAGAAGAGGATCGGGGGGGGGGGGCATGAGTGGAGCAGCCATGCGGCTGCTTTTTCTTTTTTCCCCTCCCAGAAAAACCTGATGCCCCCTCTACCTTTCCCTATTCTCCACCTCTTATCTATCATCCAATATATATATATAATATATATATATCATAATAAATATATATATGATAAATATATATATAACAAATATATATTACAACATAAAATGTAAAAATCTCCACATGCATGCGCGAGCACCCGCACGTCTTCGAACGGGACTGCACCAAAACGCCGCTCATAGCATGCCCCGAGCCCGCCACTTGGGGAGGATCCCACTCGGCCGGGTACGGGGTTATACAGAGAGAGTGTCTCTACTTGCCTTAAGGTGATTTCGAAAATGCTAGTAACAGTTAAGTGGCACAGACGAGGTTAGAAGCTTGAGCTAAACCTGTTTGAGATCAAAAATACATTCCAAATTGAATTAGCAAGTTTCTTATGCCAGCACATGCGTTTAATAATCGCTCCACACAAAAGGATAGGGGTTTAGGAATTTACCTCCCTCGAAAGTGAGGGGAGAAGAGTCTACCGCGAGGGATCGGGAGTTTTGGCGGTGTTTGGAAGCAATAATCCCTAATTCGGAGAGGGCTTGGAGCAATTCCACCACCTAAGTCCGAGGACACACACTGAAAAACACACAAATCCGGGATTAGCGGGTTATACGATGGACATAGGTTGGATCGTCCAAAAACCCTAGTTCGGAGAGCGAAAATTTAGCGTAATAAAATTAGAGCAAACTAAAAATAGGAGTGAGGCGGGGTTCCTTACCCAAGGAGACCAGATCTGGGCTCAGTAATCCGCGAATAGGGGTTCCTAGCGAAACCCTAAGAGTCCCTCACGAAATCCACCGGCCGGAACGAGTAGGAGCTAGGGTTTCCAGAGAAGAAACGTCGTCTTTGCCCTCACTGGCCGGAGGAGGAGAAGAGGAGGGGAGAAAGGGTGGTCGTCCCCCCTGGAAGCAGCCGGCCAAGAGAAGAGTTGCTGCGGGAGTTGTCGGTCAAGAGGAGCGTCAGAGATGGAGGGGAAGCAAGAGGAAGAGGCGTCGGGCCTGGAGGAAAGGATTTCCGGCCACGGGGGGGGGGGGGGGGGGGGGGGGGGAGTCTCGGGGCGGCAGGAGGCGCTGGTGGCGGATCCGGGGCTGTCGGGGCGCAGAGACGGGAGCGGAGTCGGGATCGGGGATTTTGCAGCTTGCGGGAAAAGTTGCTGGCTCGGGTTTATTTTAAAGGAAGAGGGGTAGGTTTAGGTATTTGTTCTTCTTCTTCTTATTATTATTATTAAAATATGGGTAGGTTTAGGTTTTGATTTAAATTATTTATAAAGGGGGGGGGGGGGTTGTTACATCTGGTGTGAGGATCGGCTAGTTGAGTAGATTGCAGCCAGCACGCGATTGAGTTGTTGCGACGCAAGCAGCGAAGGTGGATTGAGGAACTGCGATACTGGATTGAAGCGGCGGAGGTGGATGAAGGCGCTGCGACGCTGGAATGATAGCAGTTTTTTGTGCTAGGGCGCTGAATTGAAGAAAAACGCGGAAAAAGCTGTCTGTGTGCTATGGTGCTGGATTGAAGAAAATGCGGAAAAAGCTATGTCCGGATTCTGTGTACATACATATAACCGATATATACATATATATCATGCTTTAAAGTTAATACTGTAGTTTTAATCTCAGTCTTACAATCGGAAATAAGTTCAAATCCTAACTTTTAATTTCCTCATACCCTAGCTGTTCACGCGGAACCTTGGCACCCTCATTCGGTCACTCCACGATTGTCTGATAGTTTTAAAACACAAAGGTTGCCTTTAACAGGTGAGATTTAGGTCTTTTGAATGTTTTGTTCATGTACGACTTATATTTGTCGAGTTAGGCCTAAGCCTGAACATGGGTCCCCAGCTACCAAAAATGGGCCACGCATCCCCATGGAATAATTAGAGTTCGACCGGAGCTCGCCCGCTTTCTTGATCAGCTCGCCTGCGAGCTTGCCGGGTTGGAGATTAACTCTCCTAATTGGAATTCGGCTCGCCTACTAACTCAAGCATTTGTGGAGCCTACTAGCAAGCTCCTCTCGGACTCGCCACTGAGCTCGCCACGTTGGAGCTTGCCTACTCCGCCAGCTCGCCAAATGTAGGCCCAATATAGGTGATCTCACCTCTGGTGACCCCTATCAGCTCGTCTCCTTTGGAGGTTACCAGAAAATGAGTCGCTAGGCACCAAGTACGCAGTATCTTAAGAAGACGGGGCAAATATTTGCAAACCAACTACCTGCAGGTTTCATCTATTGCTTTGAGAATCTGCGTCGAGGGTTGATTTTGCGGTTCGTGACAAAAAAGAGAAAGAATGGTCGGACTGCCCTCTTCATCCTCAAGTAAGGACATGACGAGTCGTTAGAGCACTACATCGACTGCTTCTAGGAGGATGTCATGTGGATCCAGGAGATTGATAGCTATACCCTCCAGTTGGCTCTCGCTTTCGAGCTGCGGGAAGGGTTATTTTGTAGTGGAGCTAGATCGGGATCCCCCCCCCGACTCATGCGAAGAAATGATTGATTGTATAATGTTGTATGACTAAGCAAAATGAAACAACATGGTTTTCTTAGCATAATATATGAGGCAATCAATGCAGGATGGGTTGAATAGTTATGGAGGAGGCAGGAAGCTGGAAGAAGGCTGCAGGTAGGGCAGAAAGTTTAGGAGGATGGGTGTTACTCTGGGGTGAAGGGAACCCGCGAAACACCCTAACCTAATTTAACAGCAAATCAACAGTCCATTCGGGCCCGCGATAAGAAGTAGACTAAGTAATAATATAAAAACTATTATAAAGTAGGCATAAATAAATGTGATAAAATAAAACTTGCAGCAAAAGTAGAGTAAGAAAAATCTATGGGTAAAAGTGTACCTCAAAATGTTGAATTCACATAGTCAACTAGAACCGAAAATACATTATGAAACTGAATTACTTACAGTCTAAAATAAGCTGGTACATCAAAACATGAATGGAATACAATAATACATAATGTTTGCAAGTAAAATAAGTACAAAAATAAAATGGTACAACTAAAAGAGTCTGATAATAGTAAAGACTGCACCGTCTATCCTAAGCGGATCCCCTAACCCAAGCCCATTGTAAAAATAAGTTCCAACTGAGTCAGACTCACTAGAGAGTAAGAAAAACTACTCCTCCCAACAACATTAAAAAATAAATGAACATTTCTTGTATATGAAATATGCAAAATTATTTACTATAAATCTTGACACTTGAGTTCATGATCTGGACATAAAATCAACCTACTATGTGTTCTGACGCATATCTCTTAAATGTATAGGTCATTGATTTCTGCAGTTTTAGGAATGTGATGGTTATAAGTTTCAGCAAGTTTCCTTTCTAACTTATTGAGTCTGTTATTAGCAGTGACTATGCACACTCTAAAAACTATAGTCTGAGCGGCAAACCTGATGGTGCCCTGAACTGAATGTCCCTTAAGAGGAACATAAGCTCCTATCTGAGGGGTTCTATATATGTAAACAAGGGACATCAACCCTAAGTCTGAAAATCATGTGGTGGACTACTGGCCCATAAGAGGAACATAGGCTCCTAACTGAATTCTAACCTATTGAGTCTGTTATTGCATTGCTCGGCACCTTACCCTTTAATTTGGTTCTGATTTTGAATTACCATTTTTTAGTATCTAATTCTATACCCAGCAATAATAATTTCCTTATCATCTGAATTGTGATTTTTGACTGAATAGAAACTAATTCTCCTTTGTATTAACATATTTCTTTGTTGTTGGTCAGATTTGATTTGACAATGGGAACTTGTATCATTCAAATGCGTATACTGACATAACTATGTCATGAAATAAAACAATCTGGTATGTTTAACTAAAAGGAGTTGAATTTCTTACCTCAGTATTGCGACGCTCGTAGACGTGGTGCGGTGACATGATTCTTCAAGATTATTTTGACAACTCAACCTTCTCTGATCTATGATAACCCGAACCCAACAGCTATAATATAACATAAAACCTTATTTAATTTATTATAGATTTACTAGGGCTCTGATGACACATGAAGACATCTCTAGTGTCAAAAGAGCAGAAAATGACTCAGGGAAGAAAGAATAATTATACCTTGCAACCACTATGAGCGGAGAAAAGTTCAGATCCAAAAAGGTGAAGCCCTAATTGGCTGGATGGCTTCGAGGTCATCGAAACTGACTTTGGATCACAGGAGGAAAGTGATCGCTGTAAGGACGACAAACGATGTGCTTAAGTAAAACTATGGAGGAGACGAGGGGTTTCGAAAACCAAATCAGACCGGCTGAAGTTCTCTTACCTGAGTTGAAATGACCTTGACTAGAATGAAAATGGAAAGAGGGGACTAGATCGGCAACAACGTTGCTGAAAATTCACCACAAGATTCTTAGGATCTAAACTTTTAACCAAGAGGGGAAGATATCAACACCGCAAAAAGTCTTCAAAAGGGAAATCTGGGCCAACTTGACTGCATTGGCGGAATAGGAAGGAGTTTGTCGCGTAATAGATCGCGACAGAGAAGAGTCGACAGGGTTTTCCTGCAGCAGGAGGCGTCATCATCAAATTTGGAGAGAGGGAAGGCTGTCAGGGTCTGAAGAGGGAGGAGAAGAGGTCGGTGCTGGTCAATTAGGGCTTCGATGAAGCTGTGGCTTCAGGAGTTGGTGTGAAGGACGGTGCGGAAGTTTGTGGGAGTGCGGAAGTTATCCGCTCGCCGGGGAAAATAAAATTACATGAGAGGGGGTGAGTGAATTTTTAATTGGGTGGTTCCTTGGAGTTAATAAAACCGTGAATCCACTATAAGGGAAAAAATTGTTTTATTTATTATTATAATATATATATACATATATATATATATATATATATATATATATATATATATATATATATATATATATATATATATATATATATATATATATATATATATATATATTGGATGTTACAAATCTTCTCTTCCAATAAAATTTTCGTCCTTGAAAATTACAAACATACCTGAATCGAAGAGAAACGCATAGACTTCAAGGTTTTGGAGTTCATCTTCTCTTTCCCAAGTATATTCTAGATGATCACAATTCATCCAAAGAACCATAACAAAGTGAATCTCTCCATTCCTAAGCTTTTGAATTCTCGAGTCCACAATACTGACTAGCAAAATACTGATACTCAGATTTGACTCAATTGACACATCTTTGGTACTGATCACCTGATCAGGATCTCTGACTATTCTTCTCAAATAGAAGATTTATAATACGTCATGTAATCCACTCATATTCCCAGGTAAAGCCAACTTGTAAGCAACTTCACCTATGCGCTCTAGTACTTCGAATGGACCAACAAATTTTGGTCTCAACTTCTTCATTTGTTTTATCCTAGAGACTCCCTTTACTGGTCTAACCTTTAGATAAACATCTCCAACCTTGAATTATACTACTCTATGTTGTTGATCGTAGTACTTGGCTTGTGTGTCTTATGCTACCTTCATATGATCCTGGATGAGTATGATGTGGGTTGTGGTCTTATCTATCCATGATTCTTTGTTGGAAGCTCTCTCTTTACTTTCCGCCTAACCTTGAATGGTGTCATGTCGATGCTCGCTTATAAACTATTATTATAGGATAATACCACTAAAGTGGCATACTTCTCTCATTTGCAGCCAAAATCCAAGATACACATTCAGAGCATGTATTCCATGGTTCTATTTGTATGCTCTGTCCGCCCATCAGTTTGTGGGTGAAACATTGTGCTAAACTTCAACTGGTACCCAAACGCTCTTGAACATAACTCTAATCCATGGCGGTAAATCTGTCATCTCTATCTGACACTTTAAACTCTGACATACGAAGAAGTTGTACTATCTCATCCACATACAGCTGAGCCAACCTTGGACCCTGATCAGTCCTCTTGTTAGGAATAAAGTGTGCAACCTTGGATAGTTGATCTATGATCACCCAAATTGAGTCATTCCCACTCTGAAATCTAAGGAGACCATGTAAAAAATCCATTGAGATGTCTTCAAAGTTCCACTCTGGAATATGAAGATGTTGTAGTTTTCTTCCGGGCCTCTGACACTCCACTTTAACCAACTTGCAAGTCTCACACTTTCCTACATAATCTGAGACATCACTCTTCGTCCCTGGCCACTACAATGACTTCTTGAGGTCTGCATGCATTTTTGCGCTACCCGAATGTATGGAAGAGGAAGAGGCTGCAACTTTCCTCCAGGCCTCTAACACTCCGATTTAACCAACTTGCAAGTCTCACACTTCCCTACATAATCTGAGACATCACTCTTCAGCCTTGGCCACCACACTGACTTCTCGAGGCCTGCATACATTTTTGTGTTTCCCCGGATGTATAGAATATTTGGAATTATGAGCCTCGACTAAAATATCCTAATGAAGGTGATTAGCATCAGGAAAGCACATTCCACCCTTATACAACAACCCATCATAAAACATGAAATCATCTCTCTGACCTGCCTTAGTCAAATCCAAAATCTCTGCCATCTTTGGATCTAAGGGCAAAGTTTCACGGATCCTTTCCTTGACGTCACACTTTATCTCAATTCAACCCAAACTGACGGGGCTAATACTAGTGCGCGACAAAACACTGATCTCAAGCCTTTCTAAGGCTCGCACCAATTCTTCCTGCTGGGTGATGAACAAATAACTAGAACTCTTTCTACTGAGAGCATCTGCTACTACATTAGCTTTTCCTAGATTATATTATATATCAACATCATAGTCTGCCAAAAACTCAAGCCACTTACGCTTCCTCATGTTGAGTTCCTGCTGGTCAAAGATATACTTGAGCCTCTTGTGATTTGTGAAGACCTCACACTATATACTTTAGAGGTAGTGTCTCCATATCTTCAATGCATAGATGATAGCTTCTAACTTCAAATCATGCATAAGATAATTCTTCTCGTGATTCTTCAGTTTACTGGACACAAAAGCTATAACCTTCTCATGCTGCATGAGAACACATCCCAGATCCCGACCTGAAGCATCACTGTAATCTGAAAGCCATCCACGCCTGAAGGTTGACATAGTACTTGTGCATCTGACAACTGTGTCTTCAATTTCATAAATGCAGATTCGAACTCTATGGTCCAACTAAAAGCTTTTCCCTTCCAAGTAAGTGAAGTCAACGAAAGGGATATCTTCAAAAAATACTTAATAAATCTCCTATAGTAGCCTGCCAAACCCAGAAAACTACGGGCCTCAACAACTGTCTTTGGCCTTGGCCAATCTCTAATCGCCTCAATTTTCTTTGGATTAACTGCGAGTCCATCTTTACTAACCACGTGACCCAAGAATGACACCTCCAAGAGATAAAACTCGCACTTAGAAAATTTTGCGTATAACTGATTCTGTCTAAGAGTGCTCAAGACTGTCCTGAGATGAGCGACATGCTCTTATTTGCTCTTAGAATATACTAGGATATTATCAATAAAGAAAATAATGAATCAATTCAAGAACTCACTGAATACCCAATTCATCAAGTCAATAAATACAGATGGGGCATTAGTTAACCCAAATTGAATGACCACAAACTCAAAATGTATGTATCTAGTACTAAACACTATCTTTTGGATGTCCTCATCTTGAATACTCAATTGATGGTATCCTGACCTCAAATCTAACTTGGACTATGTGCAAGACCACTCGAGTTGATCAAACAAGTCATCTATCCTTGGAAGATGATATTTATTCTTAATGGTAAGTTTATTCAACTCACGGTAGTCAATACACAATCTCAAATTGTCGTCCTTTTTCTTCAAAAAAAGGACTGGAGTTCTTCACGATGACGTACTAGGTCTGATGAATCTCAAATCTAACAACTCCTGTAACTGGACCTTTAATTCAGCCAACTCTTCGGGAGCCATACGATAAGGAGCATTGACTACTTGTGCAGATTTAGGAACAAGATAAATCTGGAAATCAATCTCTCTAGAGGGATGAACAAAAGGTAATACCTCCTGTAAGATGTCTTTGGCATCAACATGCATCAGTACTAAGAAGGCGGGAAAACCTTTACTAACATGTCATGATCAACTTGGAAACTCCTTTCAAGCCTCAATAGGTAATAAGAGACTAATTAGGTCCTTCTATCTAGATCTCCTTACTTCTATAATATATATTGACATTCACTCCAGCCAGTCAATCCATGCTCAAAATCAGATCAAATTCAGCAATAGGTAAGAGGGACGCCTCGACTATGATTTCAATTTCTCCAAATAACATTGGCATCCTACACTTACAGCTGGTCTGCATCACTGAATCGTTGGGCATCATAACATCTAACAGAGTCAGTTTGGTTGTGATCTCTAGGCCAAGCTTAAGCGCAAAAGATTTTGCTATGCATGCGTGTGATGCACTAGTATCAAAGAGGACCTTAGATAGTATGTTATGAACTATGAAGATACCTAAATGTAAGCTTGTATTATTTTAGTTAAGTGTTACTGTGAGATGAAAGGACAAAACATTTATAAATAAATAAAAATTTCAAATTTGTCACCATATCCTCCTGATCATTAGCCTCCTGCTAGCCAAGACCATAAGCTCGAGGCTGAACTAGACTACGTCCTGAAGTTGTCTTTGGGTCTGCGAGCATCACTGCCTTCCCTTTATTGATCGCATTTGAACTGCCATGCTGGAATCTTGACTGGAAAATATGTTGTGGTATATGTGTTAAACTTACAAAAAAGGTCCTGGTTAGGAGAAAACACCGAGCATAATGTCAAATTACCTGGTTACCCGCATATCCTTGGCAATTTCACGCAATGTGTCATGCTTTCTAACACTTATAACAGATTCCTGATGCAGCCAAGCATTCTCCATAATGATGATGATTGCATTTAGTGCAAAGGAGTAGTCTCTAGGCTTGTCCCTGAACTGATCTCCCTGCTTAAACTCTGTCTTCCGCTATTTACTCAAGCGGTCACTTGTCTACTTCTTGTCCTACTGGAGCTGGGGCCCACCATGAGGCCACTTGGGGAGGAAATTACTATGTCTTTGAACACGTTGGTTGGTCTCTAGCCTTCTTATTGCATCTACTAGACTTTTGTAATCAGCGTTGAACATAACCATCAATGGTTGTCTCAAAGAGTCTTGCAAACCATCAACAAAATAGTTGCACTTCTTGACCTCATCACCTTGCACCGAGCCCGCTTAGTGAGATAAGTGGGTGAGTTTTCGCTCATACTCGGTAATAGTATTATCCCTTTAAAAATGCCTGAGATACTTCTCTTTGATAATTTGACATGTAGAAGGGGGCACAAACCAGTTCGCGAGAACCCTAAAGAAGTCGCCCCAAGTAAAAATATCTATTGAATGATCTGACAAAGACAAAGGTCGCATTATGCCACACTAGATAGATAATAAATTCTATAAGAATATGGAATTAAACTTGATTTTTTACTAGCAGGATCGTCAGCTAGATACTTGGTCCACCAAATCTTTGCCTCATCTCGAAGGAGGAAAGTTGCCAAAGGTACCTTTTTATTCTCATGACACTCCATTGCATTCATCAAATCTCTAGTGTTTGCTATCCAATCATCTGTCTCCATTGTAGCTTCATCTCCACTATAATTGGAGGGGCTGGAGTTCTCTAAAATCCCTTAGGTAACGGTCCATTCCGACCTCCACTGCTATAGGTGCAGGGAATAAAGCTAAGATCCATGCAAGCTGTCTTTTCTGAAACTCCAATAAAGCTACTGCTACTGCCTTGGCAATCTGAGTTGCCAAATTAATAGGTTTTGATGTTGTTGGTGCGGGTGGTACTTGTGGCGCATTAGCATCACTAGCTCGAGGTGCCTAAAGGACAGAAAAATGAATTATTACTATGAATAATATATCTGAAAAAATCTGTTACTGAAGGTATTTTCATACACTTGTAAAATTAAGAGTTAAACAAAAACTAATGACTCTACTGATGAGAGATTGATTCTAACATAATACCACGACTTTGTGAATTTTTCTGGTCCATGTATACTAAACCTGGCTCTGATACCAATTGAAACACCTAACATAGTTTAAAAACTAATCAGCAGTCCGGCCGAACCCACAATAAGCATTAAACTAAGTAACAATATAAAAAGTTGTATAAAACAGGCATAAATAAATGCGCTAAAATAAAACTTACAACAGAAGTAGAGTAAGAAAAATCTATGGGTAAAAGTGTACCTCAAAATGCTGAATTAACAGAGCGAACTAGAACCGACAATAGATTATGAAACTGAATTACTGATAGTTTGAAATAAGTCGGTGCATCAAAACATGAATAGATTACAATAATACATATTGTTTGCAAGTAAAATAAATACAAAATAGAATGATACAACCAAAAGAGTCTAACAACAGTGAAGACTGCACCGCCAATCAAAAGCGGATCCCTTGACTTGAGACCCCTATTAAAATAAGTTCCAACTGGGTCAACCCCACTAGAGAGTAAGAAAAACTACTTCCAATAGCACTAAAAAATAAATGAATATTTCTTATATATGAAATATGAAAAAATATTTACTATAAATCTTGGCACTTGAGTTCATTATTTGGACATAAAATCGACCTACTATGTGTTCTGATGTGCATCTCTTAAATGTATAGGTTATTGATTTCTGAAGTTTTAGGAATGTGACTGTTGTAAGTTTCAGCAAGTTTCCTTTCTAACTTATTGAGTCTGCTATTAGCAACGACTATGCACACTCTGAAAACTGTAATCTGAGAGGCAAACCTGATGGTGCCCTGAACTGAATGTCCCTCAAGAGGAACACAGGCTCCTATCTGAGGAGTTCTATATATGTAAACAAGGGTCATCAACCATAAGTTTGAAACTTGTGTGGTGGCCTACTAGCCCTGTGAACATGGTGGTGTGACTCCACCAAATATAAGGGATAACCTCTCTCGCCATTTTCTAAATTAATCTAGACTAGTGTTCAGTGAGACACTCGTGGGGTTTCGTTCTACTTAAGTACACTTGATTATGGTTTTTCATGTGACAAAATCTATATTTTAGCTTAAGTGTACCTTACCCTTTAATTTGGTTCTGATTTTGAATTACCATTTTTAGTATCTAATGTCATACCCAGCTATAATAATTTCCTTATCATCTGAATCGTGATTTTTGACTGAATAGAAACTAATTCTCCATTGTATTAACATATTTTTTCGTTGTTGGTCATATTTGATTTGACAATGAGAACTTGTATCATTCAAATGTGTATACTTACATAACTATATCATGAAATAAAACAATCTGTTATGTTTAACTAAAAGGAGTTGAATTTTTTACCTCAATATTGCGGTTCTCGTAGACAAAGTGCGGTGGCATGATTCTTCTAGATTATTCTGACAACTCAACCTTCTCCAATCTATGATAGATTTACTTGGGCTCTGATGGAAACATGAAGATATCTCAAGTGTTAAAAGAGCATAAAATGACTAAAGGAAGAAAGAATAATTATGCCTTCCAACCACTATGAGCGGAGAAAAGTTCAGATCCAAAAAGGTGAAGCCCTAATTGACTGGATGGCTTTAAGGTCATCGAAACTACATTGGATCACAGGAGGAAAGTGCTCGCTGCAAGGCCGACAAATGATGTGCTTCGGTAAAACCGTGGAGGAGACGAGGGGGTTTCAAAAACCAAATCAGACCAGCTTAAGTTCTCTTACTTGAGTTGAAATGACCTTGGCTAGAGTGAAAATGGAAAGAGGGGACTATATCGACAACAATGTTCCTAAAAAGCCACAACGAGATTCTTAGGATCTAAATTTTTAACCAAGAGGGTAAGATATCAACACCCCAAGAAGCCTTCAAAAGGGAAATCTGGGCCTGCCTGACTCTAATGGCGGAACAGGAAGGAGTTTGCCACCGGACAGATCACGATAGAGAAAATCCGACGAGGTTTTCCTGTAGTAGGAGGAGTCGTCAGTGACTCTGGAGAGATGGAAGGCCCCCAAGGCCTGAATAGGGAGGAGAAGAGGCCGGCGCTGGTCGATTTGGGCTTCGATGAAGCCTGCGGCTTCAGGAATTAGCATGAAGGATGTGTGGGAGTCTGTGGCAGTGCGGAAGTTATCCACTCGCTGGGGAAAATAAAATATGCGAGGGGGTGAGCGGCTTTCTAATCGGGCGATTCCTTGCGATTAATAAAACTGTGAACCCACTATAAAGGGAAAATTTATTAATATATATTATATATATGCTGGCTTTAGGAGAGCATTGTCCAATTGGACATGGTGCGTGTCGCTCTTCCGAGCACCAGACTTGCTACAATATGCCCAAGAGGCATCAGGAGGACAGTAGACCCGACAAATCTCCACCCCTGAAGGCTAGGGTGATTAATCATACCATGGAGGCAGTAGATCGTTTGTTGGCCACAAGAGATCGAGTAATACAAATACTCAAGGCCAACCTGGCCCAAGCCCAAAATCGTATAAAGGTGTTAGCATACGCTAAGCGTAAAGAGCATGTTATTGACAGGGGCGATCGGGTGTTGGTTTAACTACAACCATACTGTAGTTATCCTCAGAGGACATCAGGTTCATAAGTTGTCCCCAAAGTTTATTGGTCCATTAGACTCAGAGGACATCAGGTTTATAAGTTGTCCCCAAAGTTTTTTGGTCCATTTTCGATGATCGAGCGGGTTGGGTCTGTGGCCAATAAGCTGGACCTCCCGGAGGAGGCCAAAATTCACCATACCTTTCACATCTCGCAGTTGAAGAAGTACAAGGGCCCTCCAGATGGTGTGATACATCCTCTACCTATTGTGGTTAATGTCGAGGGGATCGTGCTCATGGAACCGTTAGCTATTTTGGGCTCGGTGCATCGCCAACAAGGGAGGTAACATGGTGATGCAACTACTTATCCAATGGTTCAATGGAACGCCAGAAGAAGCAACATGGGAGGACCTGTGGTCTCTACGCCAAAGTTGGAAGAAATTCGTTCCTTGAGGACAAGGAACTTCTGATGGGGGAGTAATGTTATGTTATTTTTATGTTATGTTATATTTGTTGTGTGGTTGTTTTTGTGACTAGGGCAAGATCGTCTTTCTCGCTTTAGGGTTTTGGGTGTGAAAAAACTAATGTTCTTGTTTGTACTATTACGGTGGTAGCTACCAGAAAGCCTCCTCTATGCCTCCTTCCCATTTCGTTCAGGGCTTGCCCTTAGAATTATCTATCTATGCAATTTCTTATTTGGTGTTGCATGTGATCTATTCCAATTTTGGTTTAGGTGTTGCTTGTGATCTCTGTTAGTTGTTGCACGATTGCTGGCAGGAGATTCTAGGAGAAAACAGGCGGCGTTCGTGAAGACAACGCATCAGAGGCTACCACATGTCACAATCTAGTGGTGTGCATAAATAACTGATGAACCGAGAACCGAACTGAAATTGAGCCGAACAGAATGGTTCAGGTCGATTCTGTGGTGATTTGGTTCGAATACAGTTCTTAAAAAATAGAACAGGTGGTTCGATTTGATTCTCGGGTCTTATGACGGGGTACCCGAGAATCGACCTGAACCGATTTAAATAAGTCTAATTTATAATTTATATTAGTTAATACTTATTTACTTAATAGTTAATAGTTAATGCTTAATAAGTAATAAACATGTATGTCTTCCAAATGCTCTCCCCTCTCATGCATTCCTGTGAATGGCCCGTCTCCCGTAAAAAACCCTTCTGAGTACTGAATCCAAGCCGCCCCATCTCCGTCTCACGGGCTCTTCACCAGCATGTGGTTGCAATCTTGCAGATGTTGACTCCTCGTCAACTCATTGTTTCTATTCTCAGTTTTTGTTAGAGCAACCGAATTGCAGCCTTCCAGGTGACTCCTTCACCTCTCTAGTAGATGTAGTTCTAGTAAATATAATTTTGTTGCACCAATGTCAAATTGTTGTAGTTTTCCAATTAGACTAGCTAATTTACCCGGTATAGTACATCAGACGATATGCTCTTCTTTTGTATAAATCACACCTAAAGTGGCTTGGTAAAGAAACTTGATGGGGTTCCCATGAAATTTTCTGAGTCAAACTTGTAGGACTCCGACTAAGAACATTAAAACAATACGACCTGACCAAGCGAGTTGCGCGGGTTCCAGCCCCCCCCCCCCCCCCCCCCCCCCCCCCCCCCGTGCAACCTACACAGTCTGCTCGAACCGCCCAATGTCCGTCATTTTGCGAAAATTGGTGATTCAGGTGATCAGAACAGAGCAACGTCATTCGCCAACTCAAGATCCTTTCTGGTGCAATTACCAGCGCATTCCTCTAGAAAACTATAAAAGGCCCCCGAGACCGTATGCGGGCAATGAGATTTTTCAGTGGGGGCGTTCAATAAAATACAGACAAAAAAATTTGATGTGTGCAATAAAAAATGACTAGGTAGACATCTTGTCCGGCGGGGATTGAAAAAAGGACCAAAGGGATTAGAGGAACGAGAGTAAGATGAAGATGAGAACATGTATAATGCATGTCGTCGCTATTTACTCCAAGCTTTTCTCACGGTGGAGGAAGGAAGGCGAGATCTTCTTCTCCCTCGCGACACTGAAAGCTGCGAGCAGAAAGGAGCGATTATGGATGCCGAATACAACACTCTTTTTTTATTTAGATCCGGGAGTCGGGAATCGGGAGTCGGGAGTCGGGAGTTGCAAAATGGATTACGTTGGCGTTCTTTTTTTCATAAGTATTTGCCACAGTTTATAACCATGACAAATACAAATAGTATTTACTACGAATTAAACTGTGGTAAATACCTCTTAAAAAAATTAATTTTGGTGTGGGCGGCCGCCCACACTTGGCCTATGGTAGGTTCGCCCCTATCTAGGACTTAATTTGAATACAAGCAACTTCAGAGACTAGAGAGCCATGAGATTTTTCGGCGAGAACGTGAGACTTAGATTGTTTCTCTGCTTGGAATTTACTCTGCTTCCTCTCTAGTGTGCACAATCTCTGATGCTCACTTGGATGATTCTATGAGCTCGGGATAAGGCACTAGAAAATGCTCCCGCAGAGGAACGCTCACGTGGACGCTCTCATCCAAGCTCCGTGGACGCTCTCATCCAAGTCCCGTGGAAGCTCTCATCCAAGCTTTGTGAACACAGTTTATTTTTCGCATTTTCTGTATTCAGAGCTTGTAACAAAGCGGTGGCCTATCACCTGTTGGGAACATTGACCACAATGTCCTAGATTTGAAAAAGTCTCATAAATTAATACTATACACAAATTGATATTTGATATTTCTCTAAGTTAAAATGTGCAGGTTATTAGTACTTGATTGACAAGATGGCTTGGAATTATCAGAAATTCAATTCGACATAAGTCAACATACTCTAGAGTAAAGGATTTTTGCTTAATTACAAATGCGTCGAGTCATCTCACATCACTCGATGCTAAAGGTCTAAATGCGCTGACTGAAGGCCATTCACCCAATGCCGCAGTGGAAAAGCATAAATTATGTCTAAGTATAAATGGGTTGAGTGAAGGTCATTCACTCAACGCCCCAGTGGAGAAGCAAAAATTCTATCTAAGTATATATGCATTGAGTGAAGGCCATTCACTCAACGCCTCCGTGGAGATGCATAAAATCTGTCCAAGTGAAAATGTGTCGAGTGAAGACCATTCACTCAATGCTAGAAAATTTGTTCAAGTGCAAATGCATCGAGACATAAGACTTTACTCAACGCCAAAACTGAATGTGCTGAGTCAATCGATCTCATTCACTTGACGCATCTTCAGAAAGTCAAGTATTTGACCAAGTTAAATGGCTTCACGTCAATTTCAATCACTTAACGCCTTTACAAAAGCACATAAGTTTATTATAAGTCAAACGGCGTCAAGAAATTCTACCGACGTCATGCTTAATTCAAATTGACGCCAATTGCGCACTAAAAAATGGAAACCGCTGCATTTTTCTGACACGCAATCTTGGGAAGATACAAATGTTAAAGTCGATAATGTCACATACCTAAACAGGATTATAGCTGTTGTTGATGCAAATATATATATGCTAAGTGTAACGACTCGAGCTCAGTTGGTGATGAGCTCTGGTGGAAGAGAGTGTTATCAAGGGTTGCGGGTTCGATACCTAGCGCCAACAACGCGCCTTGCTGAGAAACAGGCGGGAGAGGCGTTGGGGTGTATTGGGCTGCAGCCCTATAACGGGCCTTCGAGGCGAGACACACTATGCGGCCCATGGTTGTGTGCGGTAGCCTCTGAGCTCTAAACCGGGCCGTTACATAAAATGTGCACTTATTATGTAGCGGCCCGGTTTAGAGCTCAGAGGCTACCACACCCAACCATGGGCCGCATAGTGTGTCTCTCCCCGAAGGCCCGTTACAGGGCTGCAGCCCAATACACCCCAACGCCTCTCCCGCCTGTTTCTCAGCAAGGCGCGTTGTTGTCGCTAGGTATCGAACCTGCAACCCTTGATAACACTCTCTTCCACCAGAGCTCATCACCAACTGAGCTACTGACACGACCCGCATTTTCTCAACAATTAAATCATATCAGAGCAAGAGAAAATACGTGTCATGATGTCACGTCATGCAGGGGATAACTGCACACGCTCAGGCAAAACCCCAGACTCTAATTCTTTGGATAAAATCATAATTTAATATGAAAGAAAACCAGTTAAGTTTGATGGTCGTATCCATCGGCACAGTGGATCAGCTAGTGCACAATTAAAAATATATTTATACGCAGCAGAAAATACTTTGGTTAAGTTGATTTGACATCCTACATGAGTGTAAACGTCCCCGAAGAACAACTCAATGAATGCATGACTCTAGATTTATCATAGTATAAGAAAAATAACTTTTTCTTTTACATTACTTAGGAAAGTAGTGCTTTAGTTTTATAAACATGACGTGTATGAGGTAAATATAGTAATGCTTTTAGGGTTTAAAAAAAAACCTAACATGCAACCTAGCATAAAACATTCCCAGAAGCAAGTAAACAACCTCCAAAAAGGCCAAAATATTAGTTCTCAGTTCATCTCTAGCATCACAAGCAAGCCACCAGTGTGCGTCAACAACTTGACACGAACCCACTGGTGAGTATGTATGTCTATACAGAAAGAAGAAAACTATCTCACCAAATCGAGGAACAGCAAACTCAGCTACCCCGGAGGCCACAAGCAAGCTCCACCAGAACACTAGCCGCTCAATCGGCCACAACCTGAACCTGAGGCATTCAAAGAAAGAATACATCAGCAAGAATAGAATGAAAAGAAGTGGAGAATTAGATTCATAAGTAATAAAAGAAGGGCTTACCAACCCCACAACAAGTGCTATCAAAAGAGCGAAGGTAAAATGAACAATGCAGCAAGGGCAAAACACAGCCCAAGACAAGATCAAAACGCACCAAGTGCGAGAAATAAACAACATGCCCTGCTAAAAACCTGCAGCAGCAACAAGGCCAGCATATGCCAAAATAACAACTTTACAGAAAGGAACTAACAGTCCTAACTTGTAAATCATTAGCAGTGGTAAAGCCATGAGTCTGGGTTGGTGACCAAAAACAGTCCTCATCCAAAAAACAAGACCCATAAATACTCAAGGGCTCAACGGTGGCAGCCCTAAGGTCGAACACACCAACACAACCAACCCAAACCGGGGCCAAAATGGTGACAACACACCAAAACAACCAGCCCATCCCGGAGCCAAAATGGTGGCAACACACTAAAACAAACAGCCCATCCCAGGGCCAAAAAGGTGGTGACCAAGGCTCTGCACCACTCCACCCCTCACAGAGCCATCAAACAAAACCACCTGCCATAATTCACGACTCGGCCTTCAAAACCAGTCGAGAAACATCAATAACCCGAAATAAACCCATCCTAACCAACTCAGGAGAAAACACCAGCCTAAGGAGAAAGGCGTTGAGTCCACTCGACACCAAGCCAGAAGGCGTCGAGTCCCTCTCGACACTAAGCACAAGGTGTCGAGTCACTCTCGACACTAAGCCAGAAGGCATCGAGTCCCTCTCGACACTAAGCACAAGGTGTCGAGTCCCTCTCGACACTAAGCACAAGGTGTCGAGTCCCTCTTGACACTAAGCACAAGGTGTCGAGTCCCTCTCGACACTAAGAACAAGGTGTCGAGTCCCTCTCGACACTAAGCCAGACGGCTTAGAGAAAATAAAATTCTAATTCCTCCTTCTACCCCTTCTATCCGGCTACAACTATCCCCCAAGCTAGGCTAATTAGCAAACTACAACTCTACCTCCAGCCACTACCTAAACACAAAACCAGCAACCAGAAGAGAGAGAAAAATATATATATTGAAATCTGGCAGACCTAGCTCGGGACAGAGGCTGCAACAACCTAGCTTCTACTTCCAGGAAAAATTGAAAACAAACATAAATGAAAGAAGCTTGGCAAGGGAAAAGAGAACCACTTGCCTCAACCTTCAGGACACAGTAGTAGTCCTTCCAAACTCCAACATCAGCGGCAAGATCGGCCGCAAAAACAACAAACCTAAAGCTAAGATGGAAAGAAAACTGAGCAACACGAAAACCCTAGCTTCTAAGACAGCTCTAGAGCAAGCAAAACTTACCTAAGGAGGAAGATCTAGGCAAGAGCAGCTCAGATATGCCTTTACCCGAGAAATTCGGACTCTAAACCTCCAAAAATCGCCGGCCGGAGCTCCAGCACCTCCGCCGCCCGATTCCTTCTGCTGGAAGCTTCCTGTCAGGTTTGGGGAAGAGTGAAAGTGAGTGTTAGATCAGAAATACTCTAGCGGGGGGGGGGGGGGGGGGGGGGGGGGGTGAATAGAGTATTCTTAAAAAATTTCTTAACTACTATTAATTCAAAAGTGCAGAAATTAATAACCTAGCAAACAATAAATCTAAATCACAAGCACAATAAGAATAAAAGAAAAGGAGACAACCAGACGACACAAGAATTTTATAGTGGTTCCCCAACGTGGGTACATCCACTCTTCTACCACCCTTGGTAGGAATCCACTCAGATTTTTGATCAGGTGCCTGACACCAATGAGCTTTTGATCAGGTGCACAAAAAACAACCCAAGTCTTTTGATCAGGAGACTTGCAACCAAGGAATCACTTTTGAAGAGAGATGACAACCCTTTACAGAGGTGGGGGGGAGAGAGTGATGGAAGTCTTCTTTTCTCAATCACAATGAGAAGACTATGTGTATTCAATGATGTTGTCAAAGCTCCCCATGAGATGAAAAAGGTACAGGAGATCTGGAGCTTTGCACATGGTGATAGGCCTTCAATAGAGAGACTAGATCCAGGAGCTTTAGACAGATAGTGCTTGAATGTCTTTAGCAAGGTCCTGGAGAAGAAGAATAAGAAGACTCTTGATTTTGAAAAATGTGTTCTTCTTGCTTCTTCTTCAAAGTACTGTAAGCTTCTTAGTCAGTAGTATTCTGTGTAAAACTTTCTCTGTGTCTCTCTTGATTAATTCACTGTGTATTTGTGTGTCTCTGTTCGTTATTCTCTTCTTCTGTGTCTTTCAAACATTTGAATTTCTCTGTAATTAATGCTGACAACCTTGAGAATAATCGACATTGATTTATTTCCCCAACTATCATGTGGAAAAACGGCAAGCAATAATTCTGGAGAAGACCATAATTAATGCTCATTCTAACGGATACATTCAGAGAATGTTAGAGCATTAATTACCCAGGAATTATAGCATTAGAGTGGGGACAGAAGGCTGGAAATAACTAAGTCTGGAATCATCGAGCAGATAGCAGAATTCATCGAACTCAGTTCACAGTTCGTCGAGCTGAGACATTGTATTCGTCGACCAGACGTCTTCTGTTCGTCGAGCTGAGTTCCATGATCGTCGAGCTGAAAACTGAACTGCTATCTCTTTTGATCTTTGCCTATTCGTCGAGCTGGTAAATATGTTCGTCGACTAGAGTTCAACAATTATTCTGGAGTTGTCAAATATCCTGTGTGTTGACATAAATCTTCTGTGTTGTGTTGACATAACCTTTCCACAATGTCGACTGATGATCTTGGTGTCGACACAAGTTCTTCTAGTTCCAGAGTTCGTCGGACAGAGAACAGATTTCGTCGACCTGAGACTGGAGAACATAGTCTCGACAGAATGCTGTGATAGTCCAAAGATTCGTCGATCGAAGAATGGTGTTCGTCGAGCTAAGTCTGGAGAACCTTGAATTCGTCGAGCTGAGAATCATTCTGGACTTAGAAACTATTTGATGAACCTCTGGCAATAGAGTTAAAGTGGAGGTCCAGGAATCGTCGAGCAAAGAATGAAGTTTGTCAACCTGAGAACTAGGTTCGTCGACCTGAGTCTATAGAACAATCTGGACTTAGAATTCTGAAGGTGGAATCCAATGATCGTCGATCTGGACTGAAGTTCGTCGAGCTCAGCTCAGAGAATATTTCTCTAAGATCGTCGAGCTGAGAATAACTATCGTCGACCTGAGTTCGACGAACGTCGAACTCATTTTACTTTGTCTCTTGAGAAATCTCTGAATCTTGATGAAAACTTTATGTCTTGAGTCTCTGGCAGTCTGATGTTGGCTTGTCCATGTGATGTTTACACTTAGGACTTGGCCTAGACTCTAGGACACAACTTTGACCTAGCTATACATGTTGGGTCACATCATCCTAAGTTAGTGAACCTAGCCCAAATCAAACTAGGGATCCAACAATCTCCCCCTATTTGGGTGAGGTCACTAATAGACTCAAAATGAAAACATAAAGTAAACAAATCAGGAAAAAGATATATCTAGCAGGGATAATTAACACATGCAGCAGATATATTTACATAAAATCTTTGTTCAGACAATAAGAGATAGTTTAAGATAGACAGACAGAAATAAAATAGTTCATATTTCACTTCTTTTGCTTTTTCTCCTGATGCTTTATGTCCTTGCCCTTGTCTCCTGGCTTGGTGAAGACTATTTCCCTGTTTGGATTTGAAGCTTGTGTCATAGTCATTGTCATGTCAGCAGCCCCTATAATCTTCAGAGATGTAGCTCTAGGGACCACTGCTTCAGGATGCAATTTCATATAATCATCAACATTAAAAATTTTGTTAGCCTTATCAAACCTTTTCAGTTCTTCTTTCCTGTACTTGGACATTGTAGTGTATTCAAAAGTATCCTTTCCTTCAGCCTTTGCCTTGTTGATCATAGTGAGCCCTACCAGTTCCTTGAACCTGGCCATTCTAGCTGTGTTGACTGTTTCTGGATCTTCATAAGGAACAGGAGGAGAGGGTGGACTTTTAGGACTTTCAGCTTGTTGATGTTGTTACTGTTGATGTTGCTTTCCTGAAGGTTGTTGCCTGTGCTGGCTGCTTTCATGATGAGATCTCCCTTGATGTCTTTGATATGTTTGCATAGGGGCAGATCTTTGAGAACTAGAACCAGAAGCACCAGCTGCAGGAGGAGGAGGAGGAGGTGGTGGATCTTTCCTATACCTTTGAACTTGTGGAGGAGAGTACCTTCGACTCTTCTTCCTTTCTTTTTGCTGATTCTTAGAGAGCCACATCCATGCTGACATCCCTTTGTATGGAGTTATCTTTTGAAGAATATAGTAAGGGGTATCATTGTTTGGATTGGGCTTGGGAGTAGGAGGAGGAGGAGCTTTTCTTTTCTTTGAAACTAGCTTCTTCTTCTTTATATCATCCTCATCTGAATCCTCATCCTCATGTTCATCATCATCATTGTCAGAACCCTGAGGGTTATCATATAGATCATCTAGAGCCTTCAAAGCTTTAGCAGAGATAATAGGTTTTTCTAGAGCAGGAGCAGGAGTTGCAACAAGAACTGGAGTTTCAGCAGAAGTTGGAGGAGAAGCTACACAAAAATCAGAACTTATTTGAACAGAGCTTTCAGCTGCTGCCTTAACTTCTTCTGAAATATCAGCCAAGATAAATTCATCTAGATCTGGCATTAGAGAGTCATCTATTACAAAAGTTGGTGCTGAAGATATTATTGAGGAAGAGGGAGCAGCTACTTCTTCTGGAGGTGAAGTGATTTCTGACTTGCAATAACAAAACTGTCCTTAAGTTGCTTAACAACTTTTGAAGAGATGGGGGCAGTATATGGTATAATAGCCAAGGATGGCTTAGTGATCTCAGCTGGAAGATAATGCATATGTATAGTATCAAAAATGCTCAACAAATATTCTAAATTAATTGTGGGATTAAGAATAAAATCACCAACAGTATTAGGTTCTTCAGAGTCTGATTCAAAATCCATATCAGTCTCAATAAAATCAATCAAATCTCTATCAATCAAATCTGTATCTATGTATTCTATACATTCTGCTGCTATGTCTGAAGCTGTTGTTGTTGCTGTAGCTGAAGCTTCTGGTGCTGGAGCTGGAGCTGAAGCCTTTGGAGCTAGAGCTGCTGCTTCATCATCAGACATCTCCCCCTGTATGGTTTCAGTAGGCCCTGAAGCCATGCCCCTGACTGAGGAGGGGGCAGCAGTAAGAGCAGAGATTTTGGCAGAGAGAGAAGATATGGTGGTAGCAAGAGGTGTAAGGGCCTCTGCTATAAGGGACTTGAGGAGGGGAGTGATGATGGAAATGATGGAAGATATGGTGGAGGGATCCAATGATGGAATGGTAGATTGTGTTGTAGAAGGTGTAAAAGTGGGAACTATGGGAGAGATAGAGAGTGGAGCATCAGGGATGTGAACATCTGGAGGGATGGTGGATGTTGATGGGGATGGATGGGTGGCATCTTGCATGATGGTGTCTGTTGGTAGAGGGTAAGATGGTATGGGGGAGAGATGTGGGGGAAGAGGAGATTGTGGTGGTGTAGGAATGTAAGTGTCATGGGGGGAATCAGGAGATGTTGGTTGTTGTTTTTCTTGAAGAGGGGAAGATGGAATGTCAGTGAGGTCAATTGGTGGAGATGAAGCTGGGGAAGCATGTGGAGATGGAGGTAGAGTAGGAACATGACGATGTTGTTGTTGTTCTGGTGTTGAAGAGATAATGGTAGAGGAAGTGAGTTGTTTTGCTGGAGGTGGTGCTGGAAGAGATGGTGGTGTGGGATGAAGCTCTTCAGCAGGTAGGGGAGTGGCTTTAACACCCCTGGTGCCTTTAGAAGCTGGGGTGGAAGAGGTAGAAGCCTTAGTGGGCTTTGTGATTGTCCTCTCCCACCTGCCAAATAAGGCACAATTGAGCCTTTTACTGGCATTGATGAATATGGTCTGGGAGACCAGTGATTCAGCAGCCTTTTCCTTGAGGAAGATCCCTAGGATCCTTCCAAAACACACTTCTTTCTTGGTATTTTTCTTCTTTATCAGATCAAAGAGGATCTGAGCCCAATCAACTTGCTTCTTAATTATTACTGCACACATGACCAAGAACTGATGTCTTGTAATGTAGTCATGGGCAGTATGCTTGCCAAGCAAGACTGTCATGAACTTGTATGCTGCAGACAAATGCTTCTTCAATAATTTATTTGCGTTGTCACTAGTATAACCCGTCAGATTGAGCATCATATCAAACTCTTCAGAATCAATTTCTAAGTCCTCTTCGCCATTTGTCAAACCAAATATTTCAGTTAAAACCGCGGGGGTTAAGGAGACAGTGTTACCCGCAATTGATCCTATCATGGTATTGTCCTCAGAAATGGATGAGGTATACACCCATTCCCCGATTTTTGTTCATGCCAGCTTTATCCTTGTAGTCATCAGGTTCTTCAGATTCTGTTCTTCCAGAAGTTCCAGAATATATAGGAAGATTGGATCCGAGTGTTGGAACGATTCGAAGTCGATATCAAAGCCAGTGTCAAACTTCATAGCGGCTAGAGCTCCTGCTGGAATCGCCATGGAATCACCTACAAAAGAGAGAAACGGTGATCAAGTGTAAGAGAATAGAAAGCACAGGACGGAGGTCTAAGAAAACCTAGATATAAGGTTTTCAAGAATATGAATCGACAGATTCCGTTCCACAAAAATGAAATTAATTCTTCAAGCTGAGATCGACGAAATAAGTTTGACTGAAATAATTCGTCGATCTTGTCCTGAAGAATGGAAAATAGTTCGTCGAACGTCGTTCGGCGAATATTTTCTGAAGCAAGTTTGTCGAACTTCATTCGACGAATATTGTTTCACTCACAGAGAGTTCGTCGATCTCCGTTTGGCGAATATCTCTCAAACTTTCCACGGTTCGTCGAACGGAGTTCGGCGAACTCTGGAAAATTCGTCGATTGCAGACAGAAATCAAATAAAGTCTCTTCCATTGATCATTCCAAGTTGATTCACAAAGAACATATGATTTCTCTCATCCAGAGGTTTGGTGAATATGTCAGCCCTTTGTAAATCAGTGTAGATATAGACAAGCTTGATTTTATTTTTGTCTACACACTCCCTAATGAAATGATGTCTTATATCAATATGTTTTGTCCTACTATGGTGAACTGGATTATGGGCTATGGCTATAGCACTTGTATTATCACAGAGTAGAGTTGAATTATTTAAGTTGAACCCATAATCTAGTAGCTGATTTTGTATCCAAAGCATCTGTGAACAACAGCTGCCTGCTGCAATATATTCTGCTTCAGCAGTAGAGGTTGACACTGATGTTTGCTTTTTACAAAACCAAGATACTAATCTCATACCCAGGAACTGACAAGTTCCTGAAGTACTTTTTCTATCTACCCTGCATCCAACAAAATCAGCATCAGAGTATCCAGTATCAAATTCTGATTCAGCAGGATACCATAGGCCTAGATTAGGACAACTCTTTATATATCTCAAAATCCTTTTTAGCAAAATTAGATGAGATTCTTTAGGGTTCACTTGGAACCTAGCACAAAGACATGTGACAAACATAATATCTGGCCTACTTGTGGTGAGGTATAATAGGGACCCAACAATGCCCCTATAAAGTTTTTGATCCACAGGCTTCCCTGGTACATCAGAGTCCACAACAACATTGGTAGCCATGGGAGTTTTCTTTGCTGAGACATCAACCATCCCAAACTTCTTTAGAAGTTTTTTAGCATATTTTACTTGAGAGATGAAGATGCCATCAGGGAGCTGCTTCACTTGGAGACCAAGGAAGTAGGAAAGCTCACCCATGCTGCTCATTTCAAATTTGGAATGCATGAGGTCAGAGAACCTCTTGCATAATTTGGAATCTGTAGAGCCAAATATAATATCATCCATATAGATTTGTACTAACAAAATTTGGTCCTTATGATGTCTAGTGAAAAGAGTTTTATCTATAGTTCCTCTTGTAAATTTATGCTCTAATAAGAAACTAGCTAAGATATCATACCAAGCTCTTGGAGTTTGCTTTAGACCATAAAGAGCCTTTTGCAATTTAAAAATATGAGAAGGGTAAGTTGGAGAAACAAAACCTGGAGGTTGTTCTACATAAACCTCTTCTTGTAGCACTCCATTTAGGAAAGCACTCTTCACATCAATTTGAAAGACCTTGAACCTCTTGTATGCTGCATAGGCAAGGAATATTCTTATGGCTTCCAACCTTGCAACAGGTGTAAAGGTTTGATCATAATCAATTCCTTCTTCTTGACTATATCCTTGAGCAACAAGCCTAGCCTTGTTTCTCACAATGACTCCTTGAGCATCTAGCTTGTTTCTGTAAACCCATTTGGTCCCAATAACTGGGTAGTTTTGGGGTCTTGGAACCAAATCCCAAACTCCACATCTCTCAAATTGATTTAGTTCCTCCTACATTAATGCAAGGATCCAGTGGGGATCCTGCTCAGCATCATGAATAGAAAGAGGTTCAACCTGAGAGAGAAAATAGGCATGCATCAAATCTTGGGTAAGTTGATGCCTTGTATGTACACCTACTGATATGTATCCAATCACTTGAGATCTGGGGCGATCCCTAAGTGTGACAAAATCAGTGGGTGGAGTTGGTTGTGCAATAGCATTTGGAATTAATTCCTCCTGTGGAATTGTATTTGCTGTTGGTAGAGATTCATTATCTTCAACTTCTTCTTCTTCACTTTCTTCAATGACTTGTCGAGAGGGATGAGTTGGCACCTCTTGGGTGAGGTTTAGTCCATCCAAGGTCTCACACAAGTGGGGTACCTGCAAGTTGCTGTTGGTAGAAACTTCTTTCTTCTTGCAATACATATTAGTCTCATCAAATGAAACATGAATAGACTCTTCAATTTTCAATGTTGATTTGTTAAAAACCCTATAGGCCTTGCTTACTTGGGAGTATCCTAGAAAAACTCCCTCTTCAGCCTTAGCCTCAAACTTTCTAATGTATTTCTTGTTATTATTGTGTATATAACAAGTACAACTAAATACTTTAAAATAGTTTATTTTAGGTTTCTTCCCTTTGAGCAATTCATAGGGAGTCATGTTCTTTAGTTTGTGAATTAAGCTCATATTCAGGACATAATTTGCTGTGCTGACAGCCTCTGCCCAAAAGGTTAGGAGCATTTAAGCATCTGCAAGCAATGTACCTGCAGCTTCAATGAGTATCCTATTTTTCCTTTCAGCTATCCCATTTTGTTGGGGAGTTCTAGGAGCTGAGAAGCAATGCCTGATACCTTCCTTCTCACAGAACTCATGCATAAGAAGAGACTCAAACTCTGTGTCATGATCACTTCTGATCAATGCAACATGAGTAGAGAACTCAATCTATATGGTCCTGAGAAAATCTGTAAGAACCTTGAATGTATCTGACTTTGATCTCAGAAAGAATACCCAACTGAACCTGGAGAAGTCATCCATTATAACTAAAGTGTAGGATTTCCCTCCTAGGCTTTGTATAGCACTGTGTCCAAAGAGATCCAAATGTAGCAAGTACAAAATCCTAGGTGAATCACTCTTATTAATAGATTTAAAACTAGTTTTAGTTTGTTTGCCTAATTAACAAGCACTACAGAGACCTTCCTTCTTGTAGGGACCAGAAGGTAGACCTCTAACAAGGTTGTGCTTAGATAGCCTAGCAATGTTTTTCAGATTTACATGACCTAGTCTTTTGTGCCATAAGTCATTCCGATTACTAGTTAAGTTAAGTAAACAGATATCAGTTTTGGCAGAAAGAAAATTTACTAAGTATATGTTGCCTTGTCTACTTCCAGTTAAAACTGTTTGATTGTTTTTATTAATAATAGAACAAGTGGATGGATTAAAGTATACCTGATAACCATCATCACATAACTGACTTATGGAGATGAGGTTATGCTTGAGTCCACTTACATATGCCACCTTTTTGAATGTGACAGCTCCTATTCTCACTTCTCCAAATCCTTCTGACTGACCACATTTGGAGTCACCAAAGATAACTTTTGGCCCCAGCTTGGACTTGTAGTTGATTAAGATGTCCTTGCTGCCAGTCATGTGTTTGGAGAAGCCACTGTCCAGGTACCAAGTTTGATTTACCCCTGGACAATTCTTCACCTGCAATAGAAAACAGTTAATGGTTTTTGACCCAGGTTACCTTGGATCCTTTGTATGGCTGATAAGAAAAACTGGAGATAATAGAGAATTCAGGTTGAGACTTATATCCTAGGGGGTGATATCTCCTAGGTGGGATGATCCAGTCAGCTAGTGGATTAAATGGTTTCTTAGGAATATGTGAGTTGATGTTACAGTTTTGATTAAGTCTTCTTGGGTTCCACGAATTATTGTAAGTTCGTCGACCAGAGTTCGACGAATTGAGTTGAGATCGTCGATCTCTGCCCAGAGAATGAACATGTTCATTTTCTGTGCCCCACGTTCGTCTACCTCTACTCGACGAACCATACAAAGTTCGTCGATCGCAGTTAGACGGATGATTATTATTGTAGTTTGCATTCAGAGATCGTCGTTCTGAGTTCGACGATCTGTTCCTATATCGTCGATCTGGGTTCGAGATAACTGCTGAACTTTGTTATTTTTATCATTTTTCTGATTTCTAATTTTATCCTTAGCTTCAATCTGTTCCAGAATTTTATTAACTTTATCTACTTGTTCAGTGTTTTTCTTTCCTTTATCAGAGATGAAATTTACTGGTTTTGAAAAATGATTCCTTTGGATTAGGGTTGGTTCACTAGATGTGGCTCCTAATCCTAATCTATAGTTATTTGTTCTAGCATTAACTGTGCTGGTTATATCTAGCAATTTTAAAATTCTGCCATTTAATGATTCTTCTAACATTTTAGCTTTGCTAAGTTATAATTTCAAAAAACTGATTTGTCCATTTACAGATTTTAGTTCACTAGACAGAATTGCATTTTCAGAGGTGATTTTATCTAGGTCATTCAATTTATCTCTGAGAAGTTTGATTTTCTTCTCAGGGCTTATTAAATCTAAGCATAAGTTTTTAAACTCAAATTTAAATTCATCAGATTCAAAATCATAAGATGCTATTACCTTATCTTCAGCTGACAGATTTTCTTCATCATCAGATTCATCTGTATCTGATCTGCTACTGCTTGCACCAATTGCCATGAGGCACACCTCCTTTGCCTTGGCCTCCTCTTCTTCTTCACTGGAGCTGGAAGATGTGGATTCATCTTCTATGTCCCTCCATGTTTCAGCCACAAATCCTTTGTCCTTCTTTTTGTGCTTGCTGGAAGAGGGCTTGCTGTAGTGCATACTTCTTAATTCTTTCTCTTTTCTTATTTCCTTCTTTTAATTTTCAGGACATTCAGACATGAAATGTCCTGATTTCCTGCACCTATAACACACTACCTCTTTAGTGGGGGTTTTGTCATACCTTGGCTGACTGTCATTTCTAGATGACTTTCTTCTGAAGTCTTTCCTTGCCAGTTTAAAGAATCTCTTGGCAAAGAGACTCATCAACTCTTCATTGACTATTGGGGCTTCAGTTTCTTCAGCAGCCTTGAATGCAATGGATTGTTCTTTCCTTGCTGGGGGAGGAGTCCTATGTTCCACTGCCTCTCTGGACTTGATTAGCTGCTCATATGACTTCAGTTTTCCTAATAGAGATTCAGTTGAAATCTCATTCAGACATCTGGCCTCCTTGATGGGCCAGATCTTGGTGTCCCATGAGCTTGGGAAGCACATTAGGATTTTGTCATTAACTTCAGTCAAAGTGATTTCTTTATCTAAGGTCCTTAGCTCACTGATGATGGAGCTAAGCCTGTTGTACATCACTTCAACTGTCTCTGCCTCATCCTTCTTGAAGTTTTCATATTGTGTGATGAGGTGTGATCTTCTATCTTTCCTCTCATCTGCTGAGCCAGCAACCATTTGATTGGGTGAATCCCAGATTGCTTTTGCAGAGGTGCACTCAGCCACCTTCTGAAAGATGTCATCTGACATAGTCTGAGCCAATATGTTCATGGCTTTGGCATCAGCAATTTTTGCTTTCTTCTGAGCTTCAGTCCACTCAGGTGGTGGGACTGCATTGTTGCTGGAAGATGTTGTGGCTGTAGATGCATGTGGGGGACCTGTCAAAATGGAATTGTAGATGTCTTCATCAATGGAATTCATATATAACCTAATTCTTGCCTTCTAGATGCCAAACTTATTAAGGTTGCAAACTGGAGGTCTGGTGCTTGCATAGTCCTTGTTCTGTATCATGTTGTGTTTATAATGTAAATGAAAATAAAATACTATGTATATCTAACAAAGGATCTTTTAGTTCAAAATTTAACTTGTAAAACCAAAGGAACCTGCTTTGATACCAATTGAAAGTGAGTGTTAGATCAGAAATACTCTTGACGGGGGGGGGGGGGGGGGGGGTGAATAGAGTATTCTTAAAAAATTTCTTAACTACTATTAATTCAAAAGTGCAGAAATTAATAACCTAGCAAACAATAAATCTAAATCACAAGCACAACAAGAACAAAAGAAAAGGAGAGAACCAGATGACACAAGAATTTTATAGTGGTTCCCCAATCTGGGTACATCCACTCTTCTACCACCCTTGGTAGGAATCCACTCAAATTTTTGATCAGGTGTCTGACACTAATGAGCTTTTGATCAGGTGCTCAAAAACCAACTCAAGTCTTTTGATCAGGAGACTTGCAACCAAGGAATCACTTTTGAAGGGAGATGACAAACCTTTACAGAGGTGGGGGTGAGAGAGTGATGAAAGTCTTCTTTTCTCAATCACAATGAGAATACTATGTGGATTTAATGATGTTGTCAAAGCTCCCCCTGAGATGAAAAAGGTACAGGAGATCTGGAGCTTTGCACAGGATGATAGGCCTTCAATAGAGAGACTAGATCCAGGAGCTTTAGACAGATAGTGCTTGAATGTCTTTAGTAAGGTCCTGGAGAAGAAGAACAAGAAGACTCTTGATTTTGAAAAATATGTTCTTCTTGCTTCTTCTTCAAAGTACTGTAAGCTTCTTAGTCAGTAGTATTATGTGTAAAACTTTCTCTGTGTCTCTCTTGATTAATTCACTGTGTATCTGTGTGTCTCTCTTCGTTATTCTCTTCTTCTGTGTCTTTCAAACATTTGAATTTCTCTGTAATTAATGCTGACAGCCTTGAGAATAATCGGCATTGATTTATTTCCCCAACTATCTCGTGGAAAAACGACAAGCAATAATCCTGGATAAGACCATAATTAATACTCATTCTAACGGATACATTCAGAGAATGTTAGAGCATTAATTACCCAGGAATTATAGTATTAGAGTGGGGGCAGAAGGCTGGAAATAACTAAGTCTGGAATCGTCGAGCAGATAACAGAATTCGTCGAACTGAGTTCACAGTTTGTCGAGCTGAGACATTGTATTCGTCGACCAGACGTCTTCTGTTCGTCAAGCTGAGTTCCATGAGACTGATGATCTGGGTGTTGCGTCAACATAGCCTTTCCACAATGTAGACTGATGATTTTGGTGTCGACACAAGTTCTTCTAGTTCCAGAGTTCGTCGGACAGAGAACAGGTTTTGTCGACCTGAGACTGGAGAACATAGTCTCGACAGAATGCTGTGATAGTCCAAAGATTCGTCGACCGAAGAATGGTGTTCATCGTGCTAAGTCTGGAGAACCTTGAATTCATCGAGCTGAGAATCATTCTGGACTTAGAAACTATTTGATGAACCTCTGGCAATAGAGTTAAAGTGGAGGTCCAGGAATCGTCGAGCAAAGAATGAAGTTCGTCGACCTGAGAACTAGGTTCGTCGACCTGAGTCTAGAGAACAGTCTGGACTTAGAATTCTGAAGGTGGAATCCAAGGATCGTCGATCTGGACTGAAGTTCATCGAGCTCAGCTCAACGAATATTTCTCTAAGATCGTCTAGCTGAGAACGACTATCGTCGACCTGAGTTCGACGAACGTCGAACTTATTTTACTTAGTCTCTTGAGAAATCTCTGAATCTTCAGGAAAACTTTATGTCTTGAGTCTCTGGCAGTCTGATGTTGGCTTGTCCATATGATGTTTACTCTTAGGACTTGGCCTAGACTCTAGGACACAACTTTGACTCTGGCTATACATATTGGGTCACATCATCCTAAGTTAGTGAACCTAGCCCAAATCAAACTAGGGATCCAACAAAGAGGAATAGGGATAACATAAAATAATACTCACCCACTATAGTATTATAATATTATTATCATAACAGCACTATCTAAACTATGATAAAATAACCGGCCACTAGCAACAAAACATATAATATAATATAAGCCACTAATATTATATAAGTATAGTCGACCACTAAGCTAAAACTTATCATATATAATCAGCCACTTGAGCTCCAGCACTCAAGCTTAAACATATATATATATATATATATATATATATATATATATATTATATATATATATATATATATATATATATATATATATATATATATATATATATATATATATATATATATATACATACACATACATATGAAGCCAAGCAAAACCGGCCACTGACGTGAAAAATAAACGATCTCGGAATTCGACGAAACGCACACCGTAACTAAACACCCATGCTACGAAAACAACGGCGAAGTCGAGAATAACATCCGACGATCAAAACTCGGGCTAACATCTCCCGAAGCCAAAACACAAGCATTCCCTGAGAGGCTCTGCCGAGTCACCAAAACAGACTCCGGCTAGCTGGGGACCTTGCTAACAGGCTACAAAACAAGCCACTAAGAACTCCTCAAGAGCTAAGACGATGCTCTAACAACGGCAAAGGCCGGAAATGCGCCAACGTAATGTCAAATAATGATTAAACAATCACAGGAAAACCAGGGGCGTTACAGCTAAGTGCATGAGACTTTTACAAGAACTTTTGGAATTCATTCTAGAAACCATAATTCTCAAAAGTTGCCGCTAGTAAGAAAGATCAATTCACTTGTATTCAAGCTCCACAAGTCTTCACAACAATCTTTCTGAAGCTTGAAGAAAAAAAAGATCTCCACAAGTATTCAACATAACACAGACTATCCTAAATCAGAAGATCATTTTCTGTTGTTGTAGGTGAAAAGAAGTTGTCTGGTAAAACAGCTAGAAAAGAAGGATCCAAAGCATCTGTTCTTGAGTCTTTGTAAAACAAACACTATTTTAATCTCTGTTATAAGATCTCCTTGAGATCTGAGTGTATGACTTTTTTCAAAGTCTGAGGTAGGATTCTTATATAGAATTTGAGTTAGCCCTATATTATAAAGGCTGAGATAGAGCTTGTTCGTGAGACTGGGGTAGGAGACCTGTTGCTATCTCTAAGGTAGGACTATGAAAAGTTTGAATTATAGGAGTGGAAGACACTCTGAGGTGTAAGATCCAGGGAGGGATTTGAGTTGTAAGATCCGTTGATCTGAGTTTTGGATAAGTTTGCCTAATCTAGCACACTACTATATGGGTGAAGGGGGAAAGTGGATGTACCCTAGATAGGGAAATTACTATAAATTGCTTGTGTTTTATGTGTTCTTGAAAGCAACTAACCTAACATCAACACGCCAAGTAATATCTAAAAAAGATTTATAAATCCAAAATAAACCTATTCATCCCCCCTCTAGGTGTTTAGCTATCCTTAAAAGACTTTTAAGTAGTATCAGAGGCAGGTTGTTCAATAAATACCTAACAGTCTGAACAAGATTTCCAAGGTTAGTAAAAGTAAATCATCATGACTTTTGGTGAGAACCACAGAGAGTTGAGTTCCATGAAGCTTCTTATTTATAGAAAGGGAAACTTTGGGATATGGAAGGAGAGGGTGAGGCTTTTCATGGAAGCCTCAGACCCTAGAATCTTTGTTATAGTGGAAGAGTGGCCCTTCATCCCTATGAAGATCTCATCATTAGATGTTAATATCAAAACCTCAAACAAGTACTCAGAAATGACAAGGATGAGGTAGTTCTGGTCACTATAGACAAGAGGGCCTATAACATTATAGTTAGTGTTATATATGACTCAACCTTTCATAACCTTGTTCACTGCAAGACTTCAAAAAAAATGTGGGACTAACTAGTGGTCTATTTGGAGGGTATTGAGGAAGTAATGGATGACAGAAAATCCCTTCTAAATCAGAAATATAAGGCTTTTTCAGGCAAGATAAGGACTCCATAGTTGTGTGCTATCAAAAATTCTTCAAAATTGTCATTGGACTGAAGACCTACAGTAGTCAATTTTCTAACTATAAACTAAGTGACAAATTCTTGAGGTCACTAAACAAAGAGTGGGACATCAAGATTTGTGTCATAAGGGGGATGAGCAAATTAGCCAATATTCTGCTACAAAACCTATTTGGCAAATTGCGTTCTCATGAGATTCAGCTAAACTCCAAAAAGGCTGAAGAAGAATCTGCCAAGTCCTTTAATAGAGAGAAGACAGTGGCCTTTAAAGCTGAAACTTTTGGGATGAGCAGGGAGAAGACTCCTTCTCCCCTAAGAAGGGCTGCTGAGTTAGAATGCTCTGCACCAAGTTCATCAGAAGCTAAATTGTTTGATGGAGAGCTAACATTGTTCTCCAAGCAATTCAAAAAATGCTAAGCAGAAGGAGATAGTGGAAGAACAAGGCCCCTGCAGGATCCAACTCAAGAAAGACCTCAATGGGGAAAGGTATGTATCCAAATAGAAAAACACTTTAAAACTGATGTGGTGTGTTATTGTTGCAACAAGTTAGAGCATGTTATAGCTGACTGTCATGTTAAAAGAAAAGAGAGCAAGAGGTTAGATGATATGATGCATCATGAGGAGAAAAAGGCTGATAAGAGCTTCTTGGCTAAGAAGCACTTAAGCCTATCTGATAGTGATTCTGAGACTTCAGAATCTGAAGAAGAGGGTGCTTACATTGTGCCGTTTTCTATGGAAGAAAATACAGATCACCCAACTGCCAAGGTGGGCATAAAAGCACCACTATCTTCAACTAACAGTGATTCTAAAGATGAAGAAGGCTGCAACCTCATGGCCATGTCTGATGAAGAAGCTCAAGATGACAATCATCCTGATGAGATATATACTAGAACTTTCATTTCACCTTCTGACTCAAACTATGAGCGGAAGGAAGTTGAAGGAGGGGTAGGGCTGCATGTGATGCTGGGGGGAGGGGGTATCGAGGAACTGTCAGTTCGTCATCATTGACGCTCCGAGCAACTATAACACATTCTTTGGGAGGCCTCTCATCAGTGCATTTTGTTGTGTCCCCTCCTCGTTTCATCAGTGCCTTAAGTTTAGTAGTGGAGGAGTACATGTCAGGATCAGGGGGGATCCGAAGGTGGCTAGGCAGTGCTATATGACTGTCGTCAACACCATTTCCTGGATGGCTGTGGTAGAGGAGCTGGAGAAGGAGATGACGATGGAGGAGGAAGCTGAGGGGAAGGAGAGATGAGCCTAGAAAGGGCTGAAAAAAAGACTGAAGAGGAGGTTATGGAGGAGGAAGTGGTGAGCCTAGGTGAGGCTGGAGAGAAGACTGCAGGGGAGCAAGGGGTAGAGGGAGAAGCTAGGGGTGAGACCTAGAGGGGTGAAGAAGTGGAGTTGCATGTGGAAGGCCTATTGGAGGCGATGGAGGTTGAAAGGGAAGGAGGTGAGGAAGAATTGGGAGAAGGGGAGGAGACGGACGACAAGGAGAAGTCCCGGCTGGAGCCGGCAAAGGAAGTCGTGGAGATGGAGGTCGTTAGCAAGACAAGGAAGATGGAGAGGGTAAGAGTCAGCGACGGCTTGAGCCCAGAAGACCAGACAAGGATGCAAGAGTGCTTCTAAAAGAACGTTGACGTCTTTGCCTGGAGCGCGACTGACATGCCGGGCATCGACGCAGATGTGGCTTGCCACCATCCGAACCTGGACCCCAAGACGTGTCCCATCCACCAAAAGATGAGGACCATCGCCACCAAGATGGAGGAGCCCATCCGTGAGGAGGTCAAGAAGCTTCTCGATGCAGGTTTCATCTCGGAGATCTAGTATTCAGGCTGGGTCTCCAATGTGGTAATGGTAAAAAGGGGGATGAGAGATGACGAATGTGTTTAGACTTTTCTTTGTTAAATAAATCATGCCTTAAGGATTGCTACCCCCTGCCTCTGATCGACGCGCTGGTTGATTTAGGCGTCGGTTTTTCTATTATGAGTTTTTGGATGCTTTTTCAGGTTATCACCAGATCCACATGCATCCCCCCGACGTCAAAGATGTCTCCTTCATCACAAGGGAGGGATGCTTCAGCTATAAAATGATGCCCTTCGTGCTAAAGAACGCGGGGGCTATGTACCAGCGAATGATGAATCAGGTGTTTAAAAGTCAGAGGGGTAGGAACCTGGAGGTCTACGTTGATGATCTCATGGTGAAGAGTGGGGATGTGGGTTCACACCTACTCGACCTAGAGGAAACATTCGCAACCTTGCGAAAGTTCAAGATGAGGCTGAATCCCTAGAAGTGTGTCTTTGGGGCAAGCCGAGACAAATTCCTTAGACACCTTATGACCCAGCAGGGGTAGATCCTAACCCAGATAAGGTGAAGGGCATCATGGAATTGGAATCACCTCGCAACGCCAAGGAGGTTTAGCGCTTGACGGGTAAGCTAACCAGATTGAGTCGGTTTCTCTCCCGTTTCGGGGAGAAGTGCTCACCCTTCTTTAAGACACTCGAAGGAACAAAAAGTTTGAGTGGACGGAGGAATATGAGGAGGCTTTCCGGGCATTGAAGGCTCAACTATCCCAAGCGTCGCTCCTACAGAGACCGGAGGAGGGGGAGGATCTAGCCTTGTATCTGGGGGTAGGGGCGGAGGCTGTAAGTTCTGTGTTGTAAGGGAAGAAGGGAAGAGATAGTTACCCATCTACTGCGTCAGTAGGATCTTGAAGAAGGCGGAGCTGCGCTACCCCATCCTAGAGAAGTTGGCCATCTCTCTGATTGTTTCGGCCAGGAAGCTCAGACCATACTTTCAAACTCATTCAATCAAAGTGGGACCGACCACCCACTGTGCAAGAATTTTGAGTGGGTGGAGCACTCAGGGAGGCTGGCCAAGTGGTCCATCGAGCTCAGCGAGTTCGACGTCTACTTTGTACCAAGACTCTCCATCAAGGCACAGGCAGTGGCTGACTTCTTGGATGACTACGTCGTAGAGCTGGAGGGAGAGGAAGCACTGCCGAGGGAAGCATGAAAGGTGTTCGTTTACGGAGCCTAGGGGAAGCATTCCCTAGGGGGAGGGGTAGTGTTGGTAAGCCCTCAAGGGGTCATCATAGAGCAGGCAGTGGCGCTGCACTTCCCGGTCACAAACAATCAAGCTGAGTATGAGACTGTCATAGCCGGGTTATAGTTGGATAAGGAGCTTGGGGTTCACGACGTCGAAGTGCTCACAGATTCACTAGTGGTGGCGTCGCAGATCAGGGGGGAATATGAAGCCCGGGAGCCCACCCTCCAGAAGTACTTGTCCAAGTTGAGAGTGATTATTAGTGGGTTCCAATCGTTCTCAATTCAGCATGTTCCCAGGGAAAAGAATGAAGCAGCTGACCGATTAGCCAAGTTTGGACCCCCCCCGGGGGGGGACCTTGACCGAGCTATTTCATCCATCAATCGAGGCGGGGGAGCTGATGGAAGTGGATTTGCGACCCTCGTGGGTGGATCCTTTCATAACCTTCTTAACTACAGGCAACCTTTCTGAAGGGTCCAAGGAGGCAAAAGGCTTTCGGCACAAAGCGACACACTATCTTATGCATGAAGGTGGGTTGCATCGGAAGATGCTGTCAGGCCTTTTGGCATGATGTGTAGCGAAAGAAGAGATCCCAAGAATTCTGGAAGAAGTGCACTCCGGTGAATGTGGTAGTCATTCAGGGGGTAGGACGTTGGAAACAACAGTGGTTAGGCAGGGGTATTTCTAGCCCTCCCCGAGGAAAGATGCAACAGAGTTTGTGAGGAGATGCCAAATGTGTCAACTATACGCCCCCCTCCAACTCTTGCCCCCTCAAAGGCTCTGAAGCATTACGACGCCATGACCCTTCGCAATCTGGGGAATGGACATGGTCGGGTCATTTTCTCCAGCCAGTGTACAAATAAGGTTCCTTTTGGTCATGATCGATTACTTTTCAAAGTGGCTGGAGGTCAAGGCGTTGGCCAAGGTAACCTCCCAAGTCATCAGGAACTTCGTTTGGGGAGAGATCATCTGTAGGCATGGGTTGCCTCAGGTCATCGTTACAGACAACGGACCCCAGTTTGCAAGCAAGGAGTTCATTATCTTCTGCACTCATTTGGGAATCGACCTCAGGTTTGCCTCCGTCCACCACCCTAGGAGCAACGGCCAGGTAGAGGCGGCAAACAAAATCATAGTGAACCTGCTTAAGAAGAAGGTGAAGAACTTAAGGGGGAGTTGGGTAGAGCAACTCCCCTCGGTGTTGTGGGCTCTACGAACAACCCCAAACAGGCCACTTGAGAGACCCCCTTCAAGCTTTCGCATGGGTGTGAGGCAGTCCTACCCGTGGAGTTCGTTGTTCTATCCCCATAGGTTGCGGCCGCAGGCAAAGGAGACGAGGCATGGAGGGAGGAAAATGAGGGGGAGCTGCGGCTCTCACTGGATATGATCGAGGAACTCAACGACGTGGCCGCCGTCAGGCTGGAGGAGACCAAATGAAGGATGGCCAAGTAATTCGACAAGCATGTCAGGATAAAACAATTTAAGGAAGGGGACCTGGTCTTGAAGAAGGTCGATGCCGCCGGAAGGTCAGCAGCCGTTGGTAAGCTCAACCCTAACTGGGAAGGACCCTACATTGTACAAAGGGTCCTGGGATCAGGGGGATACCACCTCCAGAATGTGGAAGCAGTATCCATGAGTCACGCATGGAGTGGCAACGACCTGAAACGTTTCTACCCTTAGCATGAGTAAGATTGTATGTTTTGTTATGATAATTATTCTAAAGATTGTTTCTTCACAGGTGATGAAGTGTTTGTGGTTTTAGACGGCACCGAGTAGACCCGCTGTCCAGGCTCCCATCAAGCTGGCAGGGCCGTAGGCTCGCTCAGTGGCCGAAAAAAGGTTGATGATTTTGCCGTACCCCGAGAGGATCCCGCTGCTCAGGCTCTCATTAGCTGACAGGGCCGGAAGGCGCACTCGGCCCCGGGTAGACCCGCTGTCCAGGCTCTCACTAGCTGGAAGGGTCGTAGGCTCGCCTGGGGGGCAAGGGAATACATCAAGAGGGTCCCGCTGCTCAGGCTCTCATTAGATGGCAGGGCTGGAAGGCGCACTCGGCCCGGAGTAGACCCGCTGTCAGGCTCTCACTAGCTGGCAGCGCCGTAAGCTCGCTTAGGGGGAAAGAGAGAAAGGATTGTGGTATTTTGCAAGACCCGAGAGGATCCCGCTGCTCAGGCTCTGATTAGCTGGCAGGGCTGGAAGGCGCACTCGACCCTGGGTAGACCCGCTGTCTAGGCTCTCACTAGCTGACAGGGCCGTAGGCTCGCCTGGGGGTTAAGGGAATACCCCGAGAGGATCCCGCTGCTCAGACTCTCATTAGCTGGCAGGGTTGGAAGGTGCACTCGGCCCTGTGCAGACCCGCTGTCAGGATCTCACTAGCTGGCAGGGCCGTAGGCTCGCTTGGGGGAAGGGAGAAAAGATTGTGGTATTTTGCAAAGACCCCGAGAGGATCCGGCTGCTCAGGCTCTCATTTGCTGGCAGGGCTGGAAGGCGCACTCGGCCCCGGGTAGACCCGCTGTTCAAGCTCTCACTAGCTGGCAGGTCCGTAGGCTCGCCTGGGGGGGGGGGGGGGGGGGTAAAGAAATACCCCTGAGAGGATCCCGCTGCTCAGGATCTCATTAGCTGGCAGGGCTGGAAGGCGCACTCGGCCCTGAGTAGACCCGCTGCCAGACTCTCACTAGCAGGCAGGGCCGTAGGCTCGCTTGGGGGAAAGGGAGAAAGGATTGTGGTATTTTGCAAGACCCCGAGAGGTTCCCGCTGCTCAGGCTCTCATTAGCTGGCAGGGATGGAAGGCGCACTCGGCCCCGGGTAGAACCGCTGTCCAGGCTCTCACTAGCTGGCAGGGTCGTAGGCTCGCTTGGGGGGTAAGGGAATACCCCGAGAGGATCCCGCTGCTCAGGCTTTCATTAGCTGACAGGGCTGGAAGGCGCACTCAGCCCCGTGTAGACCCGCTATCAGGCTCTCACTAGCTGGCAGGGCCGTAGGCTCGCATGGGTGGGGGGAGGGAGAAAGGATTGTGGTATTTTGCAAGACCCCGAGAGGATCCCGCTGCTCAGGCTCTCATTAGCTGGCAGGGCTGGAAGGTGCACTCGGCCCAGGGTAGACCCGCTGTCCAGGCTCTCACTAGATGGCAGGGTCGTAGGCTCGCCTGGGGGTTAAGGGAATACCCCGAGAGGATCCTGCTGCTCAGGATCTCATTAGCTGGCAGGGCTGGAAGGCGCACTCGGCCCCGAGTAGACCCGTTGCCAAGCTCTCACTAGCTGGCAGGGCTGTAGGCTCGCTTGGGGGGAAAGGGAGAAAGGATTGTGGTATTTTGTAAGACCCTGAGAGGATCCCGCTGCTCATGCTCTCATTAGCTAGCAGGGCTGGAAGGCACACTCGGCCCCGGGTAGACCCGCTGTCCAGGCTCTCACTAGCTGGCAGGGTCGTAGACTCGCCTGTGGGGTAAGGGAATACCCCGAGAGGATCCCACTGCTCAGGCTCTTATTAGTAGGCAGGGCTGGAAGGAGCACTCGGCCCCGAGTAGACCCGCTGCCAGACTCTCACTAGCTGGCAGGGCTGTAGGCTCGCTTGGGGGGGGGGGGGAAGGGCGAAAGGATTGTGGTATTTTGCAAGACCCCAAGTAGACCCGTTGTCAGACTCTCACTAGCTGACAAGGTTGTAGGCTCACTTGGTGGTAAAGAGAAAAGAGGTCCCAAATTTGAGTGGCCCCAAATGGACCCGCAGACCAGGCTCACATCAAGTTGACAGGACAGTTGAGCTCGCGATAGTATTACGAAACACTTTAATGACGAGTTTCCAAACAACTAGCATCTATTCTAAATGGGGATGGGATAATCCATACCCCTCTCGGCAGGGTTCCCGACAAGCTCCTCTCGGTAGGGTTCCCGACAAGCTCCTCTCGGCAGGGCTCCCGACACGTCCCTTTCGACGGGACTCCTAGCATGTCTCTTCCGACAGATTTTACTTAGCCAACTCTTCAAACCGGCGGTGATTATCACCTGAGATCCTAGGGCTCATGCAAAGGCAATAAACACGAGGCAAAGAAGAGCGCGAAAAACAATAACTATTTCGGCGAAAAGACAGATCTTTCAATATAATATAAAAGTTGTTACACGAGGTTCGGGGGATCTCACCCCTTATAATTTCAAAAAGGAAAAAGTGTCAGGCCAAAAACGAGGGTGTGAAATCCCTTCAGGCGGAATCGGTGGAGTAGCCGCTAGAGCTTTCGCTGGAAGCCTCGCTGGATGACTCTCCGCCGGACCCATCACTCTGGCCAAGGTCCAAGGCCCCACCTCCGCCTTGCGTTTCTTCCTCCCCGGCAGGCTTTGGGATGGATTCGAACAGCCAGGGCAAGACCCCTCGCGCGGTGAGGGTCTTGCCGCCTTCGTTCAAGACCCTCGATTCCCGCAGCACATTGATCACCATTGCGCACGCCTTCTGCGCGTTCTCCTGTATCATCACTTCAATATCATATTCGGAGAAGTAGGGGCTTTTGAGCCTCTCGTCCAGGGAAGGCGGTACCGGCACCTTGACCCCTTGCGCGACTTTGAGCTTCGTCTTCAGCAGCTTATTCTCGAATTCAAGGATGACCACCTTTGCCCGCAAAAACTGGGCCTGAGTGGAATCCTGCGAGGACTCCCGGTTTAGAACTAGTAAGAGATCACGGTAAGAAGGAAGGCCAATGAGGGTATACATACTTCAGCCGCCAGGCGCATGTCGAGAAGCTGCCGAGAAGCCGCCAGTTTGGCCTTCAATGTGGTCGTTTCATCAACGACGGCCTCCCTTGACTTGGTCACGTCAATGAGGTTGCGCTCCAGGGTGATGTCGCGACGTGCAACCTTGTGCACGAGCACGAACGCCTACATCTGGACTCTGGCGGTATCATAGGCGGGAGGCCGGGTGAGCCGTCGGTCGAAAGTGCGGGCATCCTCCCGGTTGTATAGCCCAAAGCCTAGCACAAAGGCCTCACCGGTAATCGTGTCTCGCTCTTCCCAGTCGGGGAGAATGAAGGAGACTGAGACTTGGTTGGCTTCGGGGTCCCACTAGAGCAGGGGCTGACCTTCCGCATCAGTGAACTTCCCGCTGATGCCGAAGTTTCGATGCCCTTTCGGCACTGGCTTGGTGGGGGCATCGGCGGGGGTCTCAGCAACTGTCCTTGTGGTTGTCGCTTCGCTGGCAGCGGGAGGGTTCCCTGCGGGGGCCTCGACAGCTTTCCCTGTGGGGGCCTCAACAGCTTGCCCTGCGGGGGTCTCGACAGCTTCCCCTGCGGGGGTCTCAGCAACTTCCCTTGCGGCAGTCGTCTCGCCGGCGGCGGGAGGAACCTCGGCCGGAGTCTCGGCGGGGGCTTTGCCCTTGTCCGCCGCGCTTAACCTCTTGGAGGGAGCAGAAGGAGGAGAGTTGGGCTTCCGCTTTCGGCCGCTGGACGCGGATGAGGAGTCGGGCTCCTTTCGGCAGGCTTGGGCGACAGACTTGGCGAGAGCCAGGGTGCTGGCGAAATCCTTGGCCTCATCGAAAGGTTGGCGGCGAGGAATTTTCCGTTCACCTGCGAAAGCCTTAATGATTAAAAGTTCGTAATTTATGACGAATGATTGCACGAGAGGGTCGGAAAGGTACATTATCCGGGAGGAACTGGCTGAAGAGAGTCTAGGCCTCGCCGCAAGAACTGGACGTCGAAGGCTTTCGTCCAGAAGAACTCGACCAGGGAGCTCTCTCGCCCTCAAGGGCGAGAGGATTATAGGTAACCTCGTTGTACTGAATGGGCGCGAGGGGTATGTTGCCGAAAGGATCAGAGACGAAAACGAATCTCTACGTCCAGTGGTGATGTTTGTTGGTGAGACCCTCTGTCTTCACCAACTACCCGGAAAGGAAAACCGATTCTCCCTTGGCCCTGAAGTTGAACAACTTCCGAAATACAAGCAGACTGAATTAGATCCTTTCCGTCCGCATGTAGCAGGCGAAAGCCACCAGGATGGCGACAGAGTTGGGGTTGAGGTGGGCCGGCACCACCCCGTAATAGTACAGGGCCTGACGCACTTCTGGCCAGAGAGGTAGGCGGAACCCTACCTCAAAGTGCTCCAAGGGGATGACGAGCTCCCCTTCCGGCGCGAGGTTTACCCTGTCATCGTTGCCAGGGTTTCGCGCGACAAACCCTGGAGGGATGTAGTTCCCGGTTATTGTTAGGAATTCAGCCTGCATGAGCTGGCAGGGCGGGAAGTTGTGATCCAAGAAGGTTTGCGCGCACCTTGAGCGGCCCTCAGTCTCGCAGGACATTGTAAGGGGTTGACGGGCGAGAAGCTCTGAGTTGCAGAGGGCAGCACGAGCAAGGTAAGGAGGATGATGAAGTCGCGGAATCGGGTAGAAGTAAATGCGGTAGGTGGACTTACCTATTTATAAAAAGAAATGTAATCATTAGGAATTTCCAAGGCGGCAAAAATGCGGCTGACAAATTTAGATGTTTTTAACCCTTCATTCTCTGCCCCGCCAATGTCTCTTGCACTTGCAAACGACGAGAGCTTCTGGGAAAAACCCCAGCAAACAGAAAAGCAGCATTGAACGAAGAAACCGGTTCGAAAGCAGGGCTCTCGGCAAGACGGACAAAATAACGAATTACATGAGAACTGAAAAAGGAAAACAAAGCATAAATATATACAAAGGGCATTTCGCGAGGCGAGAGTCTAGAAATAATAATTATAAATAATGTCTCAACAATTGATGGGGGTACATGCGGGAAGGGTAGACTGAGAGGCTTGGGAGGGGAAATGCGAGACCCTGCTTGGTTTAATACTGCTCCCAGTGCCATCGACCTCGACCTCGCCTTCCCGACCTTGGGGGCACCCGCGGGTAGTGGTAGGCGGTGAGGGCGGTGAGCCCCTGGTTGGCCAAGCGCAGCTGATCTCGCACTCGCACAATGTGCCTTCCAGGGGATGTCTCCTCTGGCTCGACCTGACCCTCCGGTTCGCCGAGAAGGCAAGTGTGGTCCCTCTCATTCACCGACATCCGCTGCTCGACTGACTTTTCGAGTCTCACCAACGCTAGCGAGTCGGCTTGGCGCATTGCGACAAGTTTCGTCAGGAATTCAGTTGTCCGCTTTCGCCGGGTTCTGCCGTTCCCGTCGGCGTCCAAATATTCCTCCATGTCGCTGGGATAGGGCAGGGGAGAGACCTCCTCCTCCTCTTTATCCGCTTCCGCCTCTGCAGCCGTCGGATCTAGAGAGAAAATTTTTAGTCAAAGTCGTGCAAGGGTTGGAACACTGGGCAAGGATCGCTTACCTATAACAGGGGGTGGGCTCTCGGCTGCAGACTGGCGAGAAGGGCCTGGCTGCCCTTCCGTGCCTTTCGCGCTTTTCCCAAAGAGAAGATGAATCGTCTTGCCCCGTCCCCGGCGGTGCCTCACGTGCTCCAGAGTATTGCTCACGGCCAACTGGAGGGCGACGATATCTCCTTCCACCAATGACTGATACCCTGGCGCGGGAGCGTCTGGGGCGGTTATAACCCTCCCAGGAGTGAGGGGACGACCGGTTGCGTCATTAGCGGGATAATGGGGCGCTGGAATTTCGGGGCTCCGCTGGGTGAGCCTGGGGTTGTCGGTGGCAGAAGCTGGAAGGAAATGAGTCAGCGGGAGAAAAGCAAGTCACGCATGATATCTCAACAGGAAAAATTACCGGGTTGGATCTGGGTAGACGGGGGACGGCCTTCGAGACCAGTGGCGGGTTCATGCTCGGGGAATGAATCGGCTCAGTATATGTCGGGGGGTTCTCGGCAGCTGCTTCCAGGGCCTATCAGCGAGAAGGAAAACACATCAGACGCAGTAAAGTGAGACTATACTAAAGAGTGAGGCAAGATGAATACCTCTGGCAGGGTAGGAGGGTTCTCGACGCGATCGGGGGTCGGGGAGGGCGAGGCAGGAACTTTCTTTGAGTGGTCTCGCCTGACCGACTTTGCCTTCCTCTTCTTTGGACGGGATGGCGTGCTGGCCGGCTTCTCGCGCATGAGGCAGGGGGCCACCCCGACACAGTTAGTGCGGGCTCTCGCCTGGGCCGTGGCAAGATGATCTTGGAATTCTTTTGAGAGTGGCTTTGCGCTATGCTTAGCGTACATCTTGGCATACTCGCGAAAGCTAAAGAGTAGGATGACTGCAATGACGGTGGCCTGAGAACTGGCCTGACGACGTATATATACCGGGTCATGGCAAGGCCCACCCAAGATTCCCTTCCAGGTCAGCAAGATCTCAGCGAATATCTGGGGTTGGACGTGTCTTTCCGAGCGCAAAGCTAGTTCGCAAAGAGCAGGGATTGTGTACAACCTCATATTCGCTGGATGAGACCAGGATGCCCCAACGACCCGGATTGGGCTGGATTTGGACTAAAATCGGATCAGATAATTAAGTAGGATCAAATAATTAAGTGAGCGGGAAGGCCCCCGCCCAGGGCATGCGAAAGGGCTCGCGCCTCGGGTCGGCAGGAGCCCGCCAGCCCTTGGCGTTGGGTGATGCTTCTCCACTCAACGCCCCTTTAGTATTTAGGTTCCCGCCCGAGGCATGCGAAAGGGCTTGCGCCTCAGGTCGGCGGGAGCCGGTCAGCCCTCAGCGTTGAGTGATGTTTTTTCACTCAACGCCCCCTTTAGTCTTCTTTGGCTCCCGCCCGGTGTTGGTGGGAGGGTTCGCGCTCAAAGCAAGCGGGGTTTCCGCAGAGATCAGCGAAAAGGTTCCCTCCAGGTGGGGTCCCGGGGTGAAATTACCTGGATGCCCCTAGGTCTGCATTTAGCTCCCCGAAACAGTGGAGTTTGGCTATTGGCAGACCAGTTCGGGGTATTTTAGTAATTTTAGATTAGCGGTACGCTTTTTGCAGACCAGATATTGAAAATCTATAAATAGACACACATGATATCTCAGAAGGCAGAAGTTTTCATACTCTCATTTTTCCTTCTAGTGCCTTCTGAGGTACTCCTAACCCAGCAATTGGCTTTGGAGGGAAAGCGCTCAGAGAACTTCCGGCTTAGAGGAGGGATCTCCCAGGTGAGTCTTAGGGTCAGTTGTAGATTATTTATCACTAGTCATGAGTTGAGGTTTGAGAGAAATAGGTGTTGACTATTCCTCTAGGTCCGAACTCCCGTTGAGGTCAGTTTTTGGTTTCAACATTATGAAATGTAAACATTGAGGGAAGATTTTTGTAATTTCTAAAATTAGAGGGATGCAAGCTGTAATTACACAAAGTTCGAGGAGAGGTCCCCCGGCCGTAAATAACTCTATATGTATATATTATATTTATTTATTTTGTTATATTAGACATTTTTATTTGCTTTACTGTTTGTATAAGCAACCACTTTGTTACTTAAAGCAACCGGGAGCCTCAGCAACTCGCATTTTGGCATTAGCCAGTTCCAATTTTAGAGATTTGGTTTTGGCTCGCCAAAAAGAAAAGCAGTGCCTAAAACATGTCAAATGATGACAAGACAAAGACTGTGTTTGGGAGGACTTATTTTCACCTGTCAAGCGGTTGCGACCACATGAACCGGACTTTAAAACAAGAACTTAATTAAAGTCTGGTTCATGCGTTCGTAACCGCTTGACTGATGAAAATAAGTCCTCCCAAACGCAGCTAAAGTTCATGTCACAGTATTCTGTACTCCTACTGTTCCTGCTCGCGCGACATTCATGCTTCATGTGGCTCGGTGTTTTCGCCGGGCGTTTGGAGCAAACACCGTCCGGAGAGCAGGTAAACAAACGGCGCCGGGCAGCGTTTGCCGCGTCTCCTCCCACATCAAGGAGAAAAGGTTCCCCCGAAACCTCCGTTTCGATCCCCGCCGGAATCACTCCTCTGTCATGGTTGATTGTTAAATATACCTTTCTGTGTGTATTTTGGATCCCGAGCTCACCTTGGCCGCCCCCTATATCGTTGGATTCCTCCTTTCTTGGTGTCACCTACAGGAATCCCTTCACTGGCCAAGTAGAAAACTTCTCCTTCCTTTGGATGCTATTTCAGAGACATTTAGGTATTATTAGGCTTATTTGTTGATCCTTTATTTTTCTCCGGACATTTTTGAAAACCCTAGATTCTATTTTTTTTTTTTTGCGAATTAGTTTTATGTCATATTATATTTTGAAAATGGTATAGTTATTGTTATTTTAAAATTTCATATATTGAAATATAAATAGTTATTGAGATATAAATATAATTTTGAGATGTATAAATATTCATAAATTATAAATAACTATTTATGATATACAAATACCATCGTCTTAAATTTATTTAGGTGATTGTTATTCGCACCATAGTTTTGGCTAGTCGCACCACACTTTTTCCTAATTTTTCGCGGCTTTTGAAAATACGTCTTGTGCATGCTTTTTTAGAAAAAAGTATTCATCACGAAATTTGTATATCTTGACGAGATCTACAACTTTCGTGTTGAGCACTTTTCCTAAAAATGCGTGTACAAGATGTATTTCTAAAAAACGTGAAACCTGAGCGTATTTTCAAAGTCCGTCTTGTACATGCATTTTTAGGAAAAGTGTTCAACACAAAAGTCGAGATCTACAACTTTCGTGTTGAATACTTTTTCTAAAAATATATGTACAATACGTATTTACAAATGATGCGAAAAATTAGGAGAATACAATGCGACTAGTCAAAACTACGGTGCATCTCTCCAATTGTTTCCATAAAGTCATCTCCAAAATATATGGAAATAATAGAAAAAGAAGATGATTAGACAATACTCACTCCCTCCAAATGTGGAATAATTTTTGGTGTCTATAATGCACAAAATTTGTTTCAGGCCCGTCTCCAGATTTAGAGACGTGCCCGTTGGGATAACGATAGAGGTGCAATTCGGATCGATTCGATTCAGTTTCACTCAGAACCAAGAATCGACCCATGTAGGTTTAGTTTCAAATTTTTGAAATTGGAACCGCACCTATGTTCGATATCAGTTTGGTTCTTGAACAATGCAATAACATAAGAAAAATTGTTCGGTACGTTTACACACCTATGGGAGGTGCGGGAGCAGATTCAGTCGTAGATTCTTGATTTCAATGGCCGGATTTCGGTTGTATCTGTTGGATATACAATTGGATGTACCGGCAAATCAGATACGGTCACATCACAACCATTGAAATCCAGCTAAGAAGCATATCCTATAGCCGGATGTGCATGTATTGCACATATTAATAGATGCGAACATGCACCCAAAAAAGCGCATAACATAAACGCATGCAAGCAGTAGCAGTTAGTATACCAAGAAGTGGTGTTTTTCCTGGAATGGTGAAATACTGATTGGCATGATGTGCTTGGCTTTGGTGTGGGTCATTCAGTTTTTTTCCGGTCCAAAGAATTAGATCATCTTAGCTCAGAGTTGGACCAAGCGTGCAAACAGTCAATGAAAATCTAGCAGTGACGACAAGAGACGTTTTTATCATGGAAAACCCGAAAATGGTGAAAAATCACGCGGCTGGATCTTTGTCGGGCCGAAATCCACTATTTTTCTTTGAGTTTACAAGTAGTTATGTTCGTCAGAGGCAGACATGTCACCGCTCCATTGCAAACTCTGAGTATAGAAAATGTGGAAGATAAACTTAGTCCACGAAGCTTGGATGAGGGCGTCTACAAAACTTGGATGAGAGCGTCCACGTGAGTGTTCCTCCGCGTGAGAGTTTTCCAGTGTCTTCTCCTGAGCTCACAAAAGCATCAAAGTGAGCGTCGGGGATTATATAAGCTAGAGGGGGAGCAGAGCGAATTCCAAGCGGAGAAACAATCTAAGTTTCACGTTCTCGCCGAAAAATCTCAGAGCCTTCTCTAGTCTCTGTAGTTGCTTGTCTTCAATTGATGGCTTAAGGGGGTTTAAGCGGGGCGATGCTGGATGGTTGGGGGGGATCCCGAGATGTCTGTCTCGGGGCTGGTACATCACGAGAGGACACACACATCGATGCGCTCTGCCCTGCGCCTGGCGAGGGGTTTCGCGTGGCATGAAGGATGCGAGGGTGCTCCATCCTTCGGGTCGGCAATGCCTTGAAAGGTGGTGCTGATGCGGATGTTGAGAGGTTACTTGGTTGCATATATGCAGCGCATACACTTTGTCCACTTTGTGAGTGTCTCCCCCTCGATCGCTACTGTGGGCGTGACTTAGCCATGTAGCTCACTTCCTGTTTGCGTTGTATCGTCAGGGGTGTCACAAAGTTGTTCTCTTGTTTGAACCGTGGGTGTCCTGCCGAGTCCGGAGCGCCCTAACTTTCGTACTCCTTTTCTTTGAACACGCGTGTTTGATGTGTAGCATTGATTTTGTAATAGCTATTGGGTGTAAGCGCCTGAAGCTGTCGCCTGAGTGTAATTCAGGGGAACGTTTTCCCCTTTTGTTCGGATGGTGCCCGAGAGCACGGAGTCTGCCTTTGGCAGAGTGGCGCAGGAGGTCCTGTGGTTCATCCTGGCCAAAATCCACTGGTAGATTGGGGACTCGCTCCTCTCTTGGGAAGGACCCAGGATCCATTCCCTTGGAGGTATCAAAAAACTTTTGTCTGTTTGTGCCTTGTAAGGTCATAGGGTCCATTCCATTGAAGGTGGCAAAGAACCTTTGTTTGTTCTTGTCTTGGAAGGATTCGAGGTTTGTTCTGTTTAGAGGTGGCAAAAGACCTTATTTGTTCGCTCCTTAGGAGGATCTGGGTCTGTCTAAGTGGTGGTGATGAAAAATCTTTGTTCATTTGCGCCTCAGGAGGACCAATGTTCGTCCAGATGGAGGTGGCGAAGAACCTTTGTTCATTTATGCATTAGAAGGACTAGGATCTCTCCGGATGGAGGTGGCGAAAAATCTTTTTTCGTTGAGGCCTCAGGAAGACCAGGGTTTGTTCAAGTGGAGGTGATAAAGAACCTTTATTCGTTAGCACTTTATGAGGATCGATGTTCTTCCAGGTGGAGTTGGCAAAGAACCTTTATTTGTTTGCACCGTAGGAGGACCGGTCTCCGTCCAGGTGGAGGTGGTGAAGAATCTTTGTTCGTTCGTGCCTTAGAAGGATTGGGGTCCGTCTAGGTGGAGGTGGAGAAAGACCTTTGTTCGTTCGAGCCTCGGGAGGACCGGGGTCCGTCCAGGTGGAGGTGGCGAAGAACCTTTGTTCGTTCGCGCCTCAAGTGGACCGGGGTCCGTCTAGGTGGTGTCAAAGAACCTTTATTCGTTCGTGCCTCAGGAGGACCGGGGTCATCCAAGTAGAGGTGACAGAGAACCTTTTGTTGGGTACATTGGTTCAAATGTACCTGATTTGAAGAAGCCTCACCCAACTCAATGATATACATCAAAATGTATTTGATGTGTTTTGAGTTTACTTGTGCAGGCTAAGTATTTGCAGGAAAGAAGAAAAAGTTTCTAAGTTCATGTGTCGACACCCAGAGGGAAAGTGTCCACACTTAAGAAGACTTGTGTCGACACCCAGGCAAGCAGTGTCGACACTTGGAGTCATTGTGTCGACACCAGGGATGCTGAGTCGACACCAGACAGAAAGTGTCGACACAAGGAGCAGTGTCGACACTCAATAAAGAAGAGTGCAGTGAAGCTGTGTCGACACTTAGCAGTTGTGTCGACACCCAGTGAAACTGTGTCTACACCAGAAAGTGTCGACACTTGGAGGTTGTGTCGACACTCAGCAAAAGTCAGCAGAGACTAAGTACAAGTGTCGACACTCAGAACAATGTGTCGACACTCAGCAGGAGAGTCAACACTTGAAGTAAGTGTCGACACCCAGAACAATGTGTCGACACTTAGCTGAAGACTCAACACTTGAAGAAAGTGTCGACACAAGGAGCTGTGTCGACACTTAGTAAAGACCAGCAAAGCTCAACAAAAATATTCTAAGTACAAGTGTCGACACTAAGGGAATGTGTCGACACTCAACTAGAGTCTCGACAGAAGAAGAATGTGTCGACACAAGGAGCTGTGTCGACACTCAACAAGTATCAACACTGAAGACATGTGTCGACACCAAGAAGCAGTGTCGACACTTAACAGATTCAACACATGAAGATGTGTCGACACAAAGGTGTTGTGTCGACACTTAGAAGAATTCAGCAAAATACTGAAGTACAAGTACTTGTGTCGACACTAAATTTCAGTGTCGACACATGAATAAGAAGCAGTGTCAAGATATAACATCTACAACACAAGGAGTTGTGTCGACACCTTGTAGGCTAGTGTCGACACTTAGACAACATGTGTCGACACTTGGTCTATAAGTGTCGACACTTAAAGACAGATAGTCTCGACACTTCTAGACAGTACAGAATTTTCAAGAACTGACTGGATGACTTGACAGCTGCCATTGCAGCCGGTCTACTGCACTTGTCAGAGTTGTCAGAATTCAGTTATGGACCGGACCAGCTGGTTACCATGAAGAAGGCCTATAAATAGGCTTATGCTGTCTACAGAAAAGTGGTTGTTCAAATTATTGATCAAGTATTTAACAAAGAAGATCTAGCTATTCCTTGAAGAATCAAGTGCAGATCTAAGAAGTTGGAGAGAGAGAGCTCCATCCAAGAAATCAGCTGTTGGAACCAGGCTGAGAAGAAGGGTTCAGATTCACTCTGAATCTTAAGTAGCAGAGATCAAGGATCAACTGCAGAAGGAGTCAATCTTATTGAGTTCTACTTTCAAGAAGCTTTGAAGAAAGCTAAGTTAGATTGATTTCAGCTGAGTTCTTCCAAGAACTCATCAAGAAACTCACAACTCCCCTCTCTTGTCTCTGAGTTGCTGAGTTAACAATTTTGTATTCATTTTATTTTGTAGGATCCTCTGGATCTGAGTCTTGTAAGCCTGCAATTATAAAGGCTGAGTGTAAGGCTTGAGAGCCTGAGTGTAGGAGATTGAAATCTCTGAGTGTAGGCCTTGGTGGCTGAGTGTAGGCCTTGGTGGCTGAGTGTAGGCCTTTGTGGCTGAGTGTAGGCTTTGTGAAGAAGCTGAGTTGTAGGGCCTTGGGCCTGAGGTGTAGGAACCAGTTTTGGGTTCTGAGATAGTGGAGAAGTTTGGCCAAATCTAGTACACTGCTAGATAGGCGAAGGGGGAAAGTGGATGTACCCAAACCTTGGAGAACCACTATAAAACTGTGTGTCTTCTGTGTGCTGTGGTTTGCTGTGAATGCTGTGTGATTGCTGTGCACTAGTAGATATAAATCTGTGTTAAAAACTGATTGCTGCCATAAAAAGTTAAAAAGAATTTGGTCACCTATTCACCCCCCCCCTCTACGTGTTTAGGTACTATATCTTTCAAGTGGTATCAGAGGGAGGTTACTCAAAAGGGACATAACTGTCTGAGTAGATCCTGTTGGCAGATTCAGTCTAAGTGAATTACAGAATCAAGAACATCAAGAACCATGAGTTCCACTGAAAATCACAAGGAATTGGGATCCATGAAGCTACCCATATGTAGGAAAGAGATCTTTGGGATCTGGAAGGAAAGGGTGAGACTCTTTATGGAAGCTTCAGACCCTAGGATTTATATCACAGTAAAGGAAGGGCCATATGTGCCCATGAAGGTGTCAGTATTAGATGCAAATCAGAGAACACCAAAGGATTTCTCTGAAATGACAAAGGATGAGATTGTTCTAGCCACCATGGACAAGAGGGCTCAGAACATCATAGTGAGTGTCATAGATGATGCAACTTTTCAGAATCTAATACACTGTAAGACAGCCAAAGAGATGTGGGATACTCTTATTGTGTATATGGAGGGTTCTGAAGAAGTAAGGCAAGACAGAAAATCCTTGCTAAATCAAGAGTATGAAAGTTTTAGACAAGGAAAGGGTGATAGCATAACTGAGTGCTATAAGAAGTTCTACAGGATAGTGAATGAACTCATGTCCTATGGCAGAGAGTTCAGTAATTATGAACTCAATGATAAGTTTCTAAGGTCCCTAACTAAAGATTGGGACACCAAGATCTGTGCCATCAGGGAAATGGCAAAGCTGGGAGAAATTCCTCCACCAACACTTTTTGGCAAACTGCTGTCCTATGAAATGCAGTTGCTGGTGAGGAAAGAAGAGGAGAAATCCACAAGAAATGAACACAAGGAAAGGACAGTGACCTTTAAATCAGAAGCCCCCAGAAAGTACAGGAGTAAGTCACCAACTCCACCTCCAAAGGTAGTTAAATCTGAGTCAGATGAGTCAGACAGCACAAAGTCTGAAAGCAGTGAAAGTGATGAGGACTTTGCTGCCTTCACAAGACATTTTCAGAAATTCTTAAAGAAGAAACAGTGGAGGACAAGGCCATCTACTTCACAGGGAAAGGAAGACTCTTATCAGAAAAAGAAGTCTTCAAAGAAAGACAGGAAAAAGTCCAAGTCTAGCAAAGCTACACTATCAAAAATTGTGTGCTATTGCTGCAATAGACAAGGTCATGTGATAGCAGATTGTCCAGAGAAAAGGAAGGAGTCTAGTGACAAGAAAAAGACTCAATACAAGGGCAAGAAGGAGAAGTCTTTTGTTGCCAAAAAGGACAAGAGCCTGTCAGATATTTCTTCATCAGAAACTGAGTCAGATGCTGAGGCATATATTGGACTGTTTGCTGAGGAAGAAGAAGAAGAGTTCATGCAGCTTATGAATTCTATATATGAACAAGAGGACAGTCAATGCCAAGGGCTAATGGCATTGACTGAAAATGACAAAATCCTGGAGCAGCCAGGACCTAGGAAGGTACAAAGTTCAACTTTCAGTTCAATTTCTTGTGCCAGTACAGAATCAGATTCATCATCATCAAGTGATGAGAGTGCATCTGTGTCTGAAGAAGATATTCATCAGTTGATAGATGAATATCAAGTTCTGTTGCAAGCTTATAAGAAGAGCAAGTCCCTAGCCAAAAGTCAGGCAAAAGAAATTGCTAATCTCAAAGCTGCTGTAACTGATTTTGAGAAGTCATTTGATCAAAAGCTTAATGAGATAGCCAGACTGAAGCACATAACTGTGATTCAGATGAGAACTATATCATTTAAGAATGATCAAATCAAGAGTCTGGAGATTAATCTTCAGAAGGAGAAAGACTTAGTTGCTAGGTTTTCTAAACCAAAGTCTGTTTTACCCATAATTGATGAATTTGTTCATCACAAAGGTAAAGCTGGACTGGGATTTACAAGACCTGCAAGGACTGTTCAGTCCAAGTCCAAGTCCAAGGGCAAATCCCCAACTCTCAATAAGTCTGCTGTAGATAAAACAGCAAAGACAGTACCTAAGCAAAGGTACAATAAGTTTGAGTGTTGGTGCTGTGGCAAGGTAGGTCACTATGCAATGGACTGTTGGCACAATGCTAGTGCCAAAGTGAGTAGCAAACTGCCTGTTGGAAAGCCAGCAGGTAGCCTTGTCAGGATGCAAACTAACAAGTACCAAGGACCCAAGAGTTCTTTGGGTTCTAAGGTTCATTAATCTGTTTTGCAGGTGAGTCCAAGTGGTCATGCCCCTATATGGTACTTGGACAGTGGATGTTCCAGACATATGACTGGAACAAGGGAATTGCTAAAGGACTACACTCCAATCAAAGATGGTCCTAAAGTCACCTTTGGTGGTTCTGAAAAAGGAATCATCAAAGGATTTGGTAACATTTCTAGTAACTTAGTTACCATTACTCAAGTGGCTTATGTTAAAGGTTTGAAACACAACCTAATTAGTATAAGTCAATTAAGTGATGTGGGATATGACATCTCATTTGTTAAGGATGGTTGTCATATCAAGAGGTCAAATGATCAAGAGATCATTTTGACAGGCTATAGAAAAAGAAATGTCTACTGCTTAGACATTATGTGTGAGACCAATGGTTCTCAAGTGTGTCTTGTAGCTGATAAGAAAGTCTCTCATTGTGTCAAATGGCACAAGAGGCTAGCCCATCTTAATTACAAGACAATTGGCAAACTCTTTAGTAAAGAGTTAGTGAGGAATGGTCCTCAAGTTAAGTGTATTAAAGATGGTATTTGCTCAGCTTGTCAAAAGGGCAAGCAGACTAGATCCACCTTTAGAAGCATAGAAAACAAAGATGCTGTGAGGTGCTTATACATCTTACATATGGATCTCTTTGGTCCAATGCCAGTTCACAGCCTAGGTAGGAAGGTCTATACCTTTGTACTTGTAGATGACTACTCAAGGTTTTCCTGGGTGTTCTTCCTTAGACAGAAATCTGAAACACCCAATGTCTTCTATAGCTTTGTCAAACAGATTCAGAATGAACTAAATAGTATAGTGGTCAAAATAAGAAGTGACCATGGTACTGAGTTTCAGTCTGATAGCATGACAAAACTATGTGAAGAATTTGGGATATTTCAAGAGTTTTCTTCACCAAGGACACCTCAGCAAAATGGCATTGCTGAGAGGAAGAATAGAACCTTGATTGAGGCCGGTAGGACCCTATTAAGTGATACATCACTACCAGAATACTTCTGGGCTGAAGCAGTGAATACTGCATGTCATATTATTAATAGGGCTACCATTACTAAAAGCCTCAACAAGACCCCCTATGAGGTTGTGAAAGGCAGGAAACCAAACTTATCCTACTTCATGATCTTTGGTTGTAAGTGCTTCATACTTAACAATGGTAAGTCTTACCTGACTAAGTTTGCTGCCAAGTCCCAAGAGGGAATTTTTGTTGGGTACAACAATAATAGTAAGACTTATAGAGTCTACAACTTGTCTACTCAAGTTGTAGAAGAGTCTGTACATGTAGTATTTGATGAAACTAGACTTATTAACAATGAGTTGTCTAGTAGTGTATGCAACCCCGCAGGTTTAACAAAGAAGATGGACAAACTCACTCTAGAAGAAGAACCTACTGCAAGACAGCAAGTTGAAGATAGTGGCTGCTGTCCAGGGGGAGTACTACATGTACCTAATGCAGAAGAAGTACAGCAAGATGAAGAAGTTGAAGAAGTTCAACCTGAAGTCAGGATGCCTCCAGCCAATAGGCATCTAAGAGATCATCCAGCTGAGCAAATCATTGGTGATCCAAGACAAGGGGTACAAACAAGGAGCAGAAACCTGAATGCAGCAATCTACTCCAGCTTTCTATCCCAAGTTGAACCAAAGAAGTTTGAAGAAGCCATCAAAGACCCTCTTTGGATTGAGGCAATGCAAGAAGAACTCAATCAGTTCAAGAGATGCAAGGTCTGGGAGCTTGTTCCTAAACCTAAAGACCACAATATAATTGGAACCAAGTGGATCTATAGGAACAAGATGGATGAACAAGGAGTCATCATTAAGAACAAAGCAAGATTGGTTGCTAAAGGGTATAGGCAGGAAGAAGGTATTGATTTTGATCAAACCTTTGCTCCAGTAGCCAGACTGGAAGCCATAAGAATGTTCCTAGCCTATGCAACCTTTCAAGGATTCAAAGTTTACCAAATGGATGTCAAGTCAGCATTTCTAAATGGTAATCTTAAAGAAGAAGTCTATGTGGAACAGCCATCAGGTTTTGTTGATTCAACTTTACCTAATCATGTCTATAGACTTAGGAAAGCTTTATATGGGTTAAAGCAAGCCCCTAGGGCTTGGTATGAAACCCTGTCTAGTTTCCTCATTGAGAATAAGTTCTCAAGGGAGAAAATAGACAAGACTCTATTCCTTAGGGAATCTAGAGGCAAAGTAATACTAGTCCAAATATATGTAGATGACATTATATTTGGGTCTACTGAAAGTAGCCTTTGCAAAAAGTTTGCAAAGCTAATGCAAGGTCAATTTGAGATGAGTAGTATGGGAGAGCTAAAGTTCTTCTTGGGTCTCCAAGTAAGACAGACTGAGAGTGGTTTATCCATATTCCAGTCCAAGTTCACCCTAGAACTCATAAGGAAGTATGGTATGGATTCATCCAGCACCATGAAGACTCCTATGGGGTCAAGTATGTCTCTTAGCAAGGATGATGCAGGGAAACCTGTATATGAAACCTTGTATAGATGGATAGTTGGCTCCCTATTATACTTGACTGCAAGTAGACCAGATATCATGTATGCTACATGTGTCTGTGCAAGGTATCAAGCCTGCCCTAAAGAGTCTCATTTGACAGCAGTCAAAAGAATATTGAGATATCTAAAGGGCACTCCTTATCTAGGCCTCTGGTACCCTAGGAATGGGGATTTTGATCTAACAGGTTATTCAGATGCAGACTTTGCAGGATGCAAAGAAGACAGAGAAAGCACTACTGGAACCTGTCAATTCCTAGGTGGAAGAATGATTTCATGGAGTAGCAAAAAGCAAACAAGTGTGGCTATCTCCACTGCAGAATCAGAGTATGTGGCTGCAGGAAGTTGCTGTGCTCAACTTCTGTGGATACAACATCAGCTTGAGGACTATGGATCTCAGGTAGTAGAACTCCACTCTTCTGTGATTCTACAAGTGCTATATCAATTGCACATAACCCTGTTTCTCATAGTAGAACTAAACATATTGAGATAAAATATCATTTTCTTAGGGAGCATGTAGAGAAAGAAGATATTTTACTAGAATATGTTAAAACTGATAATCAACTAGCTGATATGTATACTAAGCCCCTAGAAGAAGCTAAGTTCAATAGGTTTAAAATTGAACTAGGAATGATAAACTTAGAATAAGTTTATAAAATGGCTAAGTAAAAAGGTGTCGACACACAGAGATCTATGTGTCGACACAGAATAGTGGTGTCGACAATTCAGGAAAAGGTGTCGACACATCTAGGAAGTTGTGTCGACACTTCAGAATATTAGTGTCGACACATGACAAGTTGATGTCGACACAACCAAGGTGGTGTCGACACATAGTGTTTACTCAAATTATCTAAGCAAAGTCTCGACTATGTGTTGAGTTAAGTGGTGTCGACACATAAACAAGTGTCGACACATATAATCTGTTGACTAAACTTGTGTCGACACATATTGTCGAGACATTATAAGTCAGTGTCGACACTTATCGACAGCGTCGACACAATTTAAGTTAGCTGCTCGCCTTTCATCTTCGAACTAGAAAGGTATAAATAGGGTTTTTGCCTTAGTCTGTCGACACGCTTTCAAAAGTTTCGAGACCAAAACTTGTGTGTCGACACCCTCTTCTCTCAGTCAAATTCATCGAAACCTAATGGCGCCAAAGCTTGAGGAGAACGTCAACGAAGGTTACGAGCTGGTGCGCAATGCTTTTGATGATGCCGACCAAGAAATTAAGACTGTAGTAACCCTAGTTGCAGACTCGGGGTTGGAATTCCTTGTTTCTGAACCTACAAAAATCTGGAAGAAAGAGGTACTGGAATTCCTCAATGGAGCTGAAGTGGACGAATCTGGATTCAAGATCAAGTCCAGGGTCCATGGTGAGAAGGTTAAGGTCTCTTCAAAAAGTCTGAGGAAAGTACTGCAGCTTGCTTACCAAGAACTAAGAAAAGAAAGAAGAGTTTACTGCTTCTAAGACCAGGGAAGCTCTAACTTGGTGTGGACTAGATTCTAAGATGAAGATTGGTTCTGTCTTCAATAGAAAAGGATGAACTGTCAGGGGAAATTCCTGTCTGAAATTGTTGGGAAAGTGATATTGAGCAAGCCAGGAGGGCATGACAGAGTGTCTGTCTATATGTTTAGTATTATGACAAGGATAATCTTCTCTCTGAAAACTGACTGGTCTGTAGTAGTTTTTGAGAAGATTAAAGAAAGCCTAAGAAGCCAAACTTGGGCAGGATCATAAGTCTATACCTTGCTGGAAGTATTCCAGAGATAATGAGTCAAGCAGCTGGACAAAATCAACCCATATGAGAAAAGATGGATATGAGGATCTTCTCTAGATGGGACAGGGTGTTGTCTAAGGAGATGCCAACCCCTGAGAAGATCACTTATGAGAAGGAAATTCCACTAAAGAAGAAGAGGAAAGCTGCTCCAGTGGCTCAGGATCCATCCAACGCTCTGAAAGTGAAGAGCAAGTTGTCTTCACACCTGATGAGAATGAGGAAGGAACTGCTGTAAAGTCTCCTGCTCCTCAAGATGTTGCTGAAAATCCAGGGGAGCTACCTCAAGCTAGCCCCATACACAAGGATCAAATCCATGGGGAGCCTCTAGTTGTAGAAGAACCAACTACACTAGAAAGTGAACAAGCAACCAACATCATCCTAGAGACAGATAGTCAAGTCCCAGATGTTGTAATGAAAGACACATCTATTGTATCTGATCCAGTGGTAGATGAGCAAAGACTTTCTCCTGTCCATTCTCCACAAGAATACACAATGGAAGATCTGTTCCTTAACCTGGATCAAACTATTTTGACAAAGAAACTGCTGCTGAAGAAGAGAATGCTCCAGTTGAGGGGGAGCAAGTGCCAATTGTTGATGAGCCTGCAAGGCAAGAGATGTGAGAAGGCCACCAGAAGTGCAGAAGGAGCTACCTAAGGAGAGGGTAGAGATAGCAAATACTTCAGCCTCTGAAGTTGAAGAAGCAACAAGGGCAAAGAAAAGAAAGTTTCAAGTATTTAGAAGAAGGAGCCAGAGTTACAAAAAGGCTTTGCAAACTGTTGCTCCACGACCCATATCACTACCAGCTCCTACTGTTGATTATAGTGCTCTCATGGTAGCAATGCAAATCAAGCTGGATGAGCACAGAAAAGCCATAGAAAATTATGTGGATGAGGGGCACAAATCTCTCCAATTTGATTTGGCCTAGGATATTAAATCCATAAGATTTGAGATGAATCTAAATAAGAAAGAGATGACTGACTGCTTCCACAAGGGTGGGAATGCAGTAGTCTATCTTGCTACACATCAGAAAAAGATAAAGGCTCAAGTAGATGACATAGCACAAAAGCAGGGGTATGTTCTAGAGAACCAAATAAGAATGAATGACAATTTGACACAATCTCACAATGCTATTGTCACAGAAATGAAGAACATTGCTGCTGGCCTGACAACTTCTACTGCTACTGCTATGACAGCTTTTGATAAAGCACTGCAAGAGAGCTTAACTGATATTACAACTGCTATTCAAGACTCTCAGAAGCTGATCTCTGAAAACTCCAAAGGTTAGACCTTTCTACAGGGATGGAGTCAATTATCTCAATGCCCAAATCAGATTTCAAAAGATGACTTAAGGATCACATAGAAAGAGAAGTCCATAAAGGGGAGAGGGTCTTAGTCAAAGCTGGCTCTGACCATGCAAAATGGATTTCTAATTCCATCAGAGCCACTCTTGGTTATCCTCCTCTTTGTGATGATGATAATGTAGCAGAATCTGGAATTAACCCTGCCTATCTTGGAGGTGAGCAACCAGAAGTAGCTCAAGTGATCTATCCTCCACCAGATTTTGACATGATCCATGCTGACATACAGTCCATGTATAGCCCCACCTGGGGGTAAGGATAATGTTATACTAGAGAAAGTTATTCAGCCTGTCTCTGAAGCTTTACAGGAAGCTCTCTTGAAGGAGCAAGCTGAAGAGAAACCAGATTGTCAAAGAAGAGGTTCAGGGAGCAAGCTGAACAAAGACCTGACTTTGAGCAGTGGAGCCCCACCTCTAGGAAATATTATCTTGACTCCATGGAAAGCTGCAAAAGATAACATTCAAGACAGAACAAGTGGTTTTCTGAGGCTGAATGGAGAAAGCATGAGTCAAGGCAGGAGGCTATAGTCCATACAGGAGAAAGGCTAAGATGGGAAAGCTACCCTCCTACTGCTCTGGAGCCTAGCAAGTACTTTCCCAAGCCATATCATTATTTTGAAATGCAAAAGATTAAGGCTGAGGAACTTAAGAAGAAAGATCTGAAAGGCAAGAAGCCTGCTGATGCTGAAGTTGCTGAAGCTCCTGTTTCAAGCCAAAGTACAAGCTGGAAAAGGAATAGTGATCAAGGAGCCTGAACAGAAATAGAATTAGAATTTCTTAAGTTTACTATGTAATCTTTTGATGTAAAACATTCTGTAAACTTTTTGAAATATGAATATGACAAAGTATGGAACAATGTGTTGTGTAATAAATTTGCTATGTGGTTAAATTTATTTCATATTTGTTCTGTGATGCATCTATGTGTAACATGTTTGTTTCATACATGTTTATGTTTGCCCTGATTTATAATCCTGCTTTACATCATCTTGTAATTTTATTATGAATGGTGTATATCATTGACTAAGGGTTATGACTTCTCCAAATAGGGGGAGATTGTTGGGTACATTTGTTCAAATGTACCTGATTTGAAGAAGCCTCACCCAACTCAATGATATACATCAAAATGTATTTGATGTGTTTTGAGTTTACTTGTGCAGGCTAAGTATTGCAGGAAAGAAGAAAAAGTTTCTAAGTCCATGTGTCGACACCCAGAGGAAAGTGTCGACACTTAAGAAGACTTGTGTCGACACCCAGGCAAGCAGTGTCGACACTTGGAGTCATTGTGTCGACACCAGGGATGCTGAGTAGACACCAGACAGAAAGTGTCGACACAAGGAGCAGTGTCGACACTCAATGAAGAAGAGTGCAGTGAAGCTGTGTCGACACTTAGCAGTTGTGTCGACACCCAGTGAAACTGTGTCTACACCAGAAAGTGTCGACACTTGGCGCTGTGTCGACACTCAGCAAAAGTCAGCAGAGACTAAGTACAAGTGTCGACACTCAGAACAATGTGTCGACACTCAGCAGAGAGTCAACACTTGAAGTAAGTGTCGACACCCAGAACAATGTGTCGACACTTAGCTGAAGACTCAACACTTGAAGAAAGTGTCGACACAAGGAGCTGTGTCGACACTTAGTAAAGACCAGCAAAGCTCAACAAAAATATTCTAAGTACAAGTGTCGACACTAAGGGAATGTGTCGACACTCAGCTAGAGTCTCGACAGAAAAGAATGTGTCGACAAGGAGCTGTGTCGACACTCAACAAGTATCAACACTGAAGACATGTGTCGACACCAAGAAGCAGTGTCGACACTTAACAGATTCAACACATGAAGATGTGTCGACACAAAGGTGTTGTGTCGACACTTAGAAGAATTCAGCAAAATACTGAAGTACAAGTACTTGTGTCGACACTAAATTTCAGTGTCGACACATGAAGAAGAAGCAGTGTCAAGATATAACATCTACAACACAGGAGTTGTGTCGACACCTTGTAGGCTAGTGTCGACACTTAGACAACATGTGTCGACACTTGGTCTATAAGTGTCGACACTTAAAGACAGATAGTCTCGACACTTCTAGACAGTTACAGAATTTTCAAGAACTGACTGGATGACTTAACAGCTT